>JAXCLO010000391.1:0-12799 GCA_035583995.1 Arremon aurantiirostris
CACCTTCTGTGACATCGAAGGAGATGACACTGCTTTTCCTGCTCTGCCTGTGAGTTATGAACAAAGGGTAAGCTGAAACCTCTCAAAGAGAGAGGAGGAGGGGGAAACTAAATGCACGGTGATTCTTTACCCAAATATACAGCAGGGTTTTTTGGTTTTCTTGGAGTAAGGTTTAGCAGTGAATGCATTTTTGACAATGGAAGACTGAAATTAGTCAAGTTCCTGTAAACCCTGCTTGAAACTTCAGTTTTTCTAGATATTCCCTTCTTGGTATCTTCAGTAGCAACACTTGTTTTCTTTTAAGCATATTTTCATAAACATAATCATGTTTCTCCTTTCTATTGCAGTTTGAAAACAAAATATTTTCCTCCTGTGCATATCTGTCTAGCTCTAAACATTGTGGGAGAAAGCTTTTCATTTGTTTACCGCAGTATAATTTATCATTTGGGGATCAAGATTCAGAAGTTGGATAGTGATAGCCTGGGAGTTTTTCCCCTATGAATTTGTAGTTGTGATGTTTTGGATTAACATGTTTTTCCTGACACAGTTCCTTCTGCTACTGAAACAGGAAAAAATTGCAAACCTAGACTTTTCTTAAAGCAGTCTTTTTGCTGTGTTGTAGATAAAGTGGCAAAATGTATTCTTAAACTTTAAATGCCTTTTTTTTTTTCTTTATTTGTAGTCAAAACCTAGTCCAAAACTGGGAGTGCTAAAAATAAATGAATTTATACATATGTATCTGAATAGGAAAACAGATTAAAAAAACCAAAACCAACCTGGTATGTTTGAATTTTTTTGCTGTGTTGATGCAGTGAACTATTGTTAGACTCATATTAAATGAGGAAGAGAGACTATGCTTAGGGCTGTTTCAGCACCAGTCATGTTTTCTTTGCTCTGATGTACTAGATCTGTAATCTTTGCTCTGATTTTTCCTCCAAGAGTGCCAAGGAATAAGGACACGTTATTGTGCAATTTCTTTTTTCCAACATGAAATCAGTACAGCTCAGTGGCTTTTTCTCCCCCTTTGCAAGACTTGTCTGCAGCTCCTAATGAATAGGTTTTCATGTTCATTCAATGACTTTGTTATTGTCAATGCCAAAGCTTTGTCTCTTCCTTGTCTTGTTTAGTAAAGGAATGTGACATTTCCTGGGGAAAGATGCATCTCACAGAGGACTCTGCCATGCTGCCAGAGGCCTGGTGGGAGAATCTTCTGACTTACCATCTCTGCTTCAACCTTGGAAATCTTTCCAGCCTCTCTGAGCACTTTATTGATCTTGTAGTCACCAGTGGCTTCTGAGGAGAGTTTTGAGTGTCACCTTAGCCACCACAAGAGTGAATCAGCTTCTTTTACTTAAGCATCTCAACTCTACATTCCTCCTTCAGAGAACTGATCTTTTAAACTGGGGTGCAGCTGAAGAGTGATTTCAGTGCAGCAGCAAAGGGCATGTAAAAAAACTGCAGGAGTGGTGTGGGCAACCCTGGGGTGTGCTGCTCTCTGAAATAGTCAGGGTTGCACATGTGGATCAGCCTGGTGCAGACAGTGCTGTCTGTGCCAGCAGCCACCTTCTGCTTCCACTACCTGGGACTGAAGATGACCTTCCTCCATGGTGATCAGTGTTTGGATGAACTGATCTGCTGCTGGTGTGGGGGGAATGCTCTGGAATGAGGAATGCACTAATGCAGCCTTGTGTGGGGTCTCCTCCCTCCTTTGCAGCTGTGTTGGAGCTTGGGATAAAGCTGGCTGAGTCCTGGGAGGGAGCAGCTTGGCTGCCTGGCATGGGACAATGGTAAAGCTTCTGAACTGCCTTATGTGTGCAAGGCAGAACAGAAGGAGAAGGAAATAAATGTTTGTTGCGTTAGAATGGACACACAGATGATGCTTCTAGTAAGCTTTGGTTGCAGCAATCTGAGTCTGCCAGCCTGGTTCTGTGTCTGTCTATAGAGCATGGAAAGGTTCTAAATTATTTCTAAATGTGTGCTTCTGACTTTGCTTTTCAGAGCCACAGTGGCCATGCTCCCATTGTCCATGGTCCATGGGTGTTTTGGGTAGCAAGGAGAGGTCCAAACTCTGTTCCATCCAACCAGCAGACCCCGAGTGCCTTAGAGGAGGAGGAAGAAGCAAGTGAAAATGGTGAGTTCTTAAAGGATTATTAGGCAAAAAAAATGTTTAAGAGATTGTCAATGTGCTTTTCATTGTCAAAAGTAGGTTCCTTACATCTCCTAAAGAACACAAAGTGAGATGATACTGACAGCAGGTTATTAATAGATGCACTGAAGTATAATTACAGTAACTCCAGATTTAAGCTTTATTGCCCTCCCCTTTTTTTCCCCTGAATCAAAACTTCCTGTTCTCTTTCCCTTGTAGGGAAATTTCATGAGGAATATATCAATGTATCTTCAGGAAAGTAAAAGTTTAGTCTTTACTGATAGAACATTTAGTGAATGTAATACACTCAATTATGAGCTTTTTATATGTTTCTGAAGGATTAGTTTTAGTGCAGCTCTTTTCAATTAATTTTGCCTATGTTCTCCAGATCCCAACTGTAAAACTGCAGCAGTGTTTAGTTCAGCAGAACCTACAGCAAACTTGGTGAGTGTTACTCATAGACTGTTCACGCTTGAGATCTTTAAGGTGTCTGACATTCATGGAAACTGTCCTTGGATGCACAGTAGACTGGAGACTTAATAAAAGAAATGAAATCAGCATTCCTTTATATATCCTTTTCCTCTCTAAATGATGAGGTTTTTTTTCTGAGCCTGCAAGTACAGTCAGAATTGTACTGGATACATTAATGATTTTCCACCTTTCCCTCTGCAAAGAGAGAATGTGTATTTGAGTGCTGTTTGCTTTTTCTACTCTGCTCCAGACAGCACTTGCTTTTATCAGGCCACCCTTCAAGTTATATTCCAGTTAATCTTAGCCCCTCCTCTGTGGGACTGGAGAGATCTCGTCTGTGATAGAACTTATCTTGGAATTTATTTATTTTTTTTATTTGAAACTAAACCTTTAGTCACCTGCTGCTCCACAGTGGCTGTGAAAGCAGTCCTGAGCATGCCAGAATAAAGCTGTGTTTAATGGAGCTACAAAAGACACTCTGGGTGTATAGCCCATAAATGTAAAAATTAAAACTAGGGGTGTGGTGTGTGTGCCTTGTGGCTTTGTTGCCACTGAAATGGACCAGGCTGTGTTTTGGAATCCCTTCAGGAAGAAGGGCCAGTCTCGGTGTCACCTCCAGATGAAGCGGCTTCCTACAGCTGTCCCCAGAAGGTAGTGTCTGGTACTCTGAGCTGCATCTCACACTTCATTGTGGTGGCCCTGCAGAGAGGTGACCGCTCTGCTTGGGCTGTGACACTTCCTGGGGACCCCTCACAGCCTCTGGCAGCTGAGAATGCAATTCCCTCTAAAGACAAGCAAAGCAGAGGGTGCCTTGCAGGTGTCTGCAACTCTAAACTGGTGTTTTCAAGCCAATTTAATACAAAACTGGTATTTTCAAGCCAATTTTTTCAGAGTTTGGATAGGTAGTGTCTTTACAGCTAAGATTTACAAGATGGATTTGTGTGAAGTGAGAATTTTTGAAGTGTTTTCACAGTCTTTGTCAAAGCCAGATGCAGAGGCAGACTGTTGAGTACTCTTGGCTCTTTTCCAGGTGTTGGTGAACTCTGCAGCAGTTTCCACCCCCACGGATGTTTGTGCTGCTCCAGCGGCAGGCTTCTCTCCGTATTCTGCTGCCTCCACTCCAGCCAGTGTCATAACAGGAGCTCCCCCACAAGCAGCAGTGCAGCCTGTCCTAGCATCTCCCTTTCCTGTGGGGAGGCCAGGTAGAGTGTACAGACTGCAGCTGTGGACTTGGATTTCCAAGTTTTCAGTTATATTTTCCCCTCCCTTTCTCCCCCCATCCAAAACAAGTGTTAAAAGGCATAACAAAAGTCACTTGCTTTGGTTTAAAATTACACAGTTGTAACTTGACTTCTGGCTTCTTGTTTTGAAGGGGCTGTTGCCCCTGAATTTTTGTGGGAATTAGAGTTCTCTGCTTTGGGTTCCCCCCTTGCCACCTTTAACCATTAGTGCCAAGTGTTTGCTAGAAAATTCTTTTCAGAAGGCAGAAGTTCAGTGTGACTCCTTTCAACTCCCCTTTCCTACAGCTAATTTTCCTCTTGAGTTGAGGTAGCAAGCCTCTGGAACACCATCACTTCCAGGAGAGTCACTGGCTGCGGTGTTGCAGTTTGTTTTTGTGACCCTCAGTTTTCTCTGTGCAAGGAGATCAGGTTTGTGGGTGCACAGGGAGCACTCTCCACCCTATGTGCTATGGTCTTAGAAAATGGCAGCTATGAAAAAATTCTCTTTTTCTTCTTACAAAGAGCACTTTTCCTGTCTTCTATAACTTTTCATTTAATATCTAAGACATCTCCACCTTCCATTCTGCTCAGTTCTGTCTCACTTTTCTTTTTTTTTTTTTTTTTTGCTCCTACTCTGCATGAGAGTTCAGTCAGCACAGTTCTCAAAGCTGTCTGCTCACTGGTGCCAACCTGCTGCAGTGTTAGAGGTGTGGGCTACCTAAAAGAATGTTTAACAGTTGTCTATCCAGAAGATTTTTGTTCTGATATGTCTCAAACCTTCCCTTGTTTTTGTGGATTTACTTCTGAGGATTTTTGGTGATTAGCCTAAAGTTGTTGTTCTCTTATATAACTGTCTGCCCTAGAAGTCTGGCCTGCCTTCTAATATGAAGAAATAGTTGAAAAATACTTTTTTTCCTTTACCTGTGATATACAGCTTGCAGATAGAAGTGCAGTTAAGGCTTGAGAGATGCAAACCTTCCTTATAGTTTTAAAATTTCTTCTGTACATCTTTCAAAGCGATTGCTGAACAGAATTTTGTTAGAGCCTGCATTTAGGGGCACCCAGGTGTCAAAGTGCATGCTGAATTGTGTGAGTTAACACCTTACTTGTTTGACATACCATGGCAAAGTTGACTTTTTGGGTGACATTTGTTTCCTTCCAATTGTAGCAGTTCCTTCAGTGCCATTCCCAATTTACTCAGCTCTTCTTCCCCCAGTGAGTGAGGCGGGAGAAGCCAGTGCTGTTCTTCCAGCTTACTCCTGTGGTCCCAGCTGCAGTGATTTGCCTCGAGGTAATTAATGATGGTGTTTTGTGTTTTTACTCCTGTTGCTCTCCAGCACACTTCTGACTTGTGCTCTCCTTGGAACTTAGCAGAACACCAAGTGAGAACACATAGTGAGAAGAAATGGCTCTGTGCAACTCGCAGGGAATGAGAAATAATATTATGGATATTTATGCCAAAACATTTCCATTCCCAGTTTGGAACAGAAAGTTTGTATCTGACTCAAATATGTGATTATTGCAGCTCTAGACAGTACCTTAAATGAAAGCCCAGGGAGAGCGTGCTTGGCTTGTATCATGCTTGTTTGTGGCCAAGTAATCACTTTTCTGATAACTGATTAAAATGAGAACTGTGTTTTTATAAATTGTGCTGCTGCACAGTTCAGTGGGGTATTTTAGTTGTTTTCCTGAATGGCTCCAAGCTGTAATTCTGTGGTATCACAGACCAGCGCTCAAGTGCGGGCTCAGCTTGTTCCTTGGGCAGCTTTGTCACACACTGCCATCAGCTGGGGCAGTGTCCCAGGTCCACGTTGAGCAGTCAGTGCAGAGACCAAGCCTGCTGCTTTCACACTGCTTCTGCCATGCTCTGCAATTGCTCTGCTGCCTCCCCTGTGCCCTCAAACCCAAGAATTGTTCATCTTGGCTGTTCTGGCTCCCTTCGCTGCTGTGGTAGCATCACTCTGACCTCACGTATACATCAGAGCTCCTGCTTTCCAGCTGAATGCCTTTAACTGAGGCTTTCCCCACTTGGGAGAACGGGGTGTGAAGTGTGCTGACAAGGATCTGGAGTGGATGTGGATTAATAACCTCTCCAGACCCTGCCTGGAGCTCTTCAGCTGAGTCAGTCCACATCATATTGCTCCTCTCCTTGGAACAGGCTGCAGGAATTGTAAAGGTTGCTAGTAAACAGTACTGCATGTAGCATTTGTGTTACCCTGCTGGAGTATAATCTAGATGGCCTTTAAGTTAAGAAACCCAGCAGGTTTGGAGTAGGGCAGGGTGAAGTGTGTGGGTGTGCTTGATCTGGAGTTCTGTGTGCTTTGCTAAAGACACCAGGCCTAGTGTAGATGGGGAGCAGGACTTGTCAACAGACTGGAGTCCTGGACCTGGGAGGAAATCCTCCTGTGGGCTCAAGCATTACTTGTATCTGCATTTATTCCAGTTTTCATAGCACCTTGTGTCTTGTTTTAATGGCATTTAGGATTTCTCAAATGTGTTTATTAACCTCAAGTGTCCTGCCCTTGCATGGTGTCTTGTATTTGAAGGAGCTGTTGGTAAAAGCCTGCTTGAAATTGCTGTATTCCAGAAACAGAGTGTTCAGTACTGGCCAGAGCTTCCCAGCAGCACAGTGAAAACTGTCACCACAAGAGATTTTTATCAGGCATCAATGTGATCTTTATATTTTCATATCAGGATGGGTAACTTTGTATGGCTTAGCTGTTGCTTCATAAGCAACATGTTTTACTGAAGATGGACTTGATTTCCAGACATCTAAAAGAGGAATATAAACACAAACTGGTCTCCTACTGTACTGGTTTCTTTTCCATCATTCCACAGATGTCAGTATTTCCAGTGTCACTTTGTCACTTCAGTCTCCCAGCAGTTCCTTTGTACTGTTATCGCTGCTATGGAAGCAGCTGTTGCATTCAGCTCTTATGCTTGATTTGCATAAACAGTTGAAGAACAAAATTGGATTTTTAAAAACACATCCAACTTCTTCCAGATGTAGATGGAATTTCAGCTAGATACTAAAAGGTTTGCACTTGTGTAAGCCTTTGAGTTACTTTTACTATTTCACTGACCATGGTCAGTGTTACAGCCAGCCCACCAATACCTCCAGGACTGAGTAAGGAAGGATCTGTGAGCATTTCCTAAAGCAGCTGCATGGATTGTTGCCCTGATAAACAGGCTGAGCAGTACAAGAATCGAGAATTGGCAGCAGCAAGAGGAACAAATATGCATGCGTTTTAAAATTCTGGTTTGCTTTGCTGATGCTTTTGCCTTCCTGCAGCAAAGCACAACACAAAGTGCCGCAGGAGCAGGGCTGGGCAGGTGTGGGAGATGGGTGGGCAGGGAGGCACTGTGGAGCCTGCGCTGGGGCAGGGTGGGTGTTTGTGAGGATGGAATGTGGGAGCTCTGGAGATGTTGCTGGGTTGAGTCCCTCAGTGGCTCCTTTTGAGTTGTCTCCTGTGACGGTGGTCACAAGGGTTGCAGGATGAAGAGAGAGGCGAGAATGTTGGCCTCATGTTCAGAAGGCTTGATTTATTATTTTATGATATATATTACATTATGATTATACTAAAAGAAATAGAGAGAAAAGTTCTCAGAAGCTAGCTAAGCTAAGAATAGAAAAGGAATGAATAACAAAGGTCTGTGTCCCAGCAGAGAGTCAGACCCAGCTCTGCCGTGAGTGGTCAGTAAATCCAAACATTCACCTGAGACCAATCACAGATCCACCTGTTGCATTTCACAGCAGCAGAAAACCAGTGTTTACATTTGTTGTTGAGGCCACAGCTTCTCAGAAGGGGAAAAAATCCCAAGAAAGGATTTTTCACAAAAGATGTCTGTGACAGTCTCGCTGCTTTCCCTTGGCTTTAGTACAGCTGGGAGCTCAAAGGCTGTGCTGTGGAACAGGTCACTTGCTCTGCCTTCAAAGCCTTCAAAGCAAATCTGGATTGGAATCTAAGAAATCAATTTTCCTCATGCACAGTTCCAGAACTCTGTCATCAGATTAAACACACACCCTCTTTTTTTTCTCTCTTTTTTTTTTTTTGGTTTTTTTTTTTGTCCTTTCAGTGGGTCAACTTTAAAGGTTTAATGCTGCTTCACAGCTTTTGGACAGTTGGAAATGTGTTTCCAAGTTCAAAACCCTGTTGCTTTTGGAGAGAGGTTTCAAAGTCCCTTCACACACCTGGGACTGTTTCTCAGCATATAACTTACGTGGCTGGGGACAAATTATTCAGCACAGGGAAGACAGAAGTAAAAGACTCTTCAAGAAAGTAGGGAACTGAGTACCCTTGTGGGGAAGGAATTTATCCCTTATTCCTGCCTCCACTGAGCTTAATATAACAGTTGGAGTGGTGCAGAATTTGGTGAGAAGCTCTGAGTGAAGTCCTAGTTGCTTAGACAACTTTTTTTGATTATTTTGTAAAAAAACTGAGTTATCACTTGAGTAATCAAGATGAATAAACCAAAACTAAAGCTAATGTAGTCATTGAATTAAATAATTAATTGGCCAGACAAATGCTCTGCCATTGCACAAACATCTAACTGGATTTAATTTAAAAGATAAAACTACTTTAACAACTATTTCTATTCAAGATACTTTCTTTACCCTTGAAATTTTAAAGAAAAGGTAGTGCTGAAATACTGTTATTCATTAAGTAAGAGTAACTTCAAGTAAAATGTTGTTAATGTAAGTTAGTTTTGCTCCTTGGTTTATATTCCTCTGCTCTTTAATGTCCTGTCCTTTAATTTCAGATACAAATGTCTTGTGGTATTATTTTAATCTGGGATTGCATGTAAGTGCTTTTAAAATGAGTATAGCAATTGCCTGTAAGAACTGCTGGGTTTCCTGACAAATTTACTGATGTATTCCAAACTTCAAGTGTCCTAAATGTGCATTTTGTGCACTGGACTATTAATACGGATGGACTTTCTTGGTGGAGATTAAAGCCTGGCTCAAGGAGTAAAGTTTTACCACAAAATGTGAAGTACACCATATTAATTATTTTCCTCTGGGTTGTGGTGGTTTTTTAGTTTTAGTTTTTTGCGATTTTTTTTTTTTGTGTTTTGATGTTGGAAAAATATTCTTTCTATGAAGAGAAGGGAAGAACCTGAGCCATTCCTGAAGAGAATTTGTGTACTTGGATAAGAAATCAAAGACCACTTAGAGATGTGTGGATGGAGTGTCCTAGGGCTCGTGCAGCTGAGCTCAGACTGGTCAGCACCATTTCTGTGTTCTGGAAACTGCTCTGCTGAAGCATTCTCTGCAGCAGCAGTTAAGGGCAGTGTCAGTGCTGCTGCTCAGGGAAGTAGAAAGAGCAACGTGAGCTCCTTCAACGGAAGAAATGGGGAAAATCTCTGATTGTGACAAAGTTATTAAATGGGAATCTTCTTTCACTGTAAAGACTTCAGACACAGCAGCAGTGTGGCTGTTGCTGCAGGTATCGTTCCTGGCAGGCTATGTTAGTTTGATGGGGTTTTTGTTTGTTTATATGTCTTAAAAGGACTAGGGAGAAAAAAAAATCACTTTTTCCTGACTTTAGCTCTGAAAGTAGAAGTGAGTTGGAGGAGGGCTGGATCCAGAGTGTGTGGCTATGACCGTGTTTTTCCTTTTCCTGCAAGTATTGCCATCAGAGCTGCTGTCCTTCCATGACGTACATGCAGCCAGGGCTGCCTCCGTCTCCTGTGGAGGTTCACCCAGCCTATGCTGAGCCAGCTCCTGTGCCGGATCAGGCGGTGCCCCAGCCCTTCCCTGGTGCTGGGCAAGCTGAGCTCCACCAGGTCCCCTTGGAGGCAGCAGCAAATGGTTTGTACTTGAGCAGTGCTGCGTTCGTAGTCATGAAATCCTGCATGAAAAGGCCACCAGTGTGGCTCAAGTGTGTGAATGTGCTTTTTGTTCTGTTTTTTTTTAAGGTAACTTCCAAAACACAGAGCCTCCACCCCTGTCCTATGGGCCGGTGTATTACCCTGTGGTGTCAGACCCCTTCAGCCAGCAGCCTGTGCCTGGCTTTGACCCTGTGGCTCCTGCCATCCCCTGCATTGGCACCTGGCATCCTGTAAATCCTCCCCATGGAAATTCCCCACCTGTGGCTGTGGCTGGGCGCTCAGGAGCACTGCCCCAGCTGGGCTGCATGGCCTCCCCTAACCTGCACCTCCTGATGCACCTCGGGGAATGCAAACCTGGGAGCTGGAGGCTCCTCCTCGGCTCCTCGTTTCTTGTTTGCCAGCTCTTGCTAATGTTGTTCTGTAAACGTTATCCTCTCTTGGAGAGTTGAGTCAGTGTGCTCAAATTTCACATTTCTCTTTAGGTTGATGCTACTGATAGATGACAAGATGTTGCTTTAGTTGGTTAGAAAAGCATAGGAGAAAAGTACTGTAGTGCAGGGAACAGCCTGGCTGTGAGTAGAGGAAGGATGTGGAAAAGCTTGCTGTGACTAAAGGCAGGTTGTGTGTCTCTGAGGGCGTGCACTGAGCACTTCAACACCTGGTTCTTGCTGAAGCACTGAGCCACTGCCATCGCAGCTCAGGTAAGCGCTGCGCACAGGGTCATTAGAGGCGGATAATAATGTTTAAAATAAGTTGGCTTTCTCAGATTTTGCAAAACAAAGCTGCTTTACCTCTGGTGGTCACATATTTGTAGTAGCTGTATTTCTTCTGCCTGACTTCACGGTGCATAGGTTTCATGGCTATGGAAAGCATTAGAATAATGTTTTGATCTGTTGTATATTTGTAAGGTTTGTTTTGTGAAAGCTGTTGCACACACGGCGGTGGCCATGGTGGTGAAGTTGCGCTGGCAGCACAAAATAAAAGCGTTGAGCACCTGAAAATGAGCGGTCATTTATCACTGGCAGGTAATGTTCCTGACAATGAGCTGTGCCACAGCCTGCACTGAAGGAATGCTCTGCTGTGGGACAAGGCTGTTCCGGCCTTCTGTGAGAAAGCAGCAGAAGCTTTCAGCATGGAAATGCAAGCAGAATAATTCCTGGTAATTGCACCTTTTCCCCTCTGAACTCAGGCACAACATGCTTGGCCCTCAAAAAGCCTTCTGCACAAAATTTAAATCGGCTCTATTGGCCCATTCTACTGTTTGCTGATTTTTTAAAAATTCTCCCTTTCTGCAAAACCGGGTGGTGGTGAAAAGGGGATTAAGTACAGAACTGGGAGAGGGAAAAAAATCATATTTCCTTTGGTATCACTTTTTTAGTAACCCTGGAAGCAAAACCAAAGTAGGGAAAAGTGATTTGTCACATTTTTGCCTTGAATTCATGCAGCACAGTTGGTGTTGATAATGTGACTGATAAGGGCAGGTCTGCGAGCCCAGGTTTCAGTCTGTCTGCTGCGATTTCTAATTGCTGCCCAATTAATTTGGCAGTTTAATAATGGCTTTTCAAAAGGGAGCAGCCAGGTAAAAAAGTCACAGTGAGATGAAAATGAACCCTGAACAGCTGATGTGATTTTGAGCTGATGTGCCCAGTACAGCCCAGTGTAACCCAGTACAGCCCAGTGTAGCACCGTATAACCCAGTTTAACCCAGTATAGGCCAGTATAGCCCAGCATAACCCACTATAGCCCCATAGAGCCCCATATAGCCCCATATAACCCTGTATAGCCCAGTGCAACCCAGTATAGCCCAGTATAGCCATTCCCAGATTGTTCCCAATGCATTCCCAGTACAAACCAGTATAAATTTTTAGGGGGAAAAATTGAGATTTTTAGAGAAACAATTGGGATTTTTCGGGGGATTTTGGAGGGAGGGATTGTAGACGGTTTCCTTCAGGTTTGGAGACCTCAGCATCCTGTCCGAGGGCTCCTGGAAAAGAGAAATCTGGGGTGAATTCTGAGGATTTTGGGAAAATTTGGGGATTTTAGGGGAAAAAAAATAGGGATTTTTTTGAAAAAAAATGGGATTTTTTTAGGGGTTTTTAAGGGGCTTTTAGGGGGGAAATTTGGGAATTTTACGGTGAGATTGGGGGATTGTGGAGGGGGTTTTGGGGAGAAATGTGAGAATTTTGGTAAAATTTTGGAATTTTAGGAGAAAGTTTGGGGATTTTCTAGGAAAAAATTTGGATTTTTAGGGGGTTTTTGGGCCATTTTATTGACATTTTGGGGAATTTTAGGGAGGAAATTCAAGATTTTGGAAGAGAAATTTTGGATTTTAGAGGGAGTTTTGGGAGAAAATTGAGAATCTTGGTCAACTTAGGAATTTTGAGGGGCTTTCAAGGGGGTTCCAGGGGCTTTGGGGGCCCCAGGGAGAGACAGGGCTGGAGCTGCTCATCCTGCCCGTAGGCACCTGCAAAAAATGGGAAGAAATCACTGGGTTTTGGGAAAATTGGGATTTTTAGGAGAAAATTTGGGGATTTTGGGGGAAAATTCGGGGTTTTAGAGAAAAAAATTGGAATTTTTAGGGGAAAAATTGGGATTTTTAGGGGATTTTCAGGCGGTTTCAGGGGGGTTTGGGGACGCTGGGGACATCCTGCTCAAGGGCACCTGGAAAATGGGGAGAAATAAGCGGATTTTGGGGGGATTTTATGGGAAAATTTGGGGACTTTTAGGGCAAAAAATAGGATTTTTAGGTGGATTTTAGGAGGTTTTTAAGGGATTTTGAAAGGAAAGATTGGGACTTTTAGGGAGAAATTTGGGAATTTGGGGAAAATTGGGATGTTTAGGGCGTTTTTAGACAGTTTTGGGGGGATTTTATGGGAGAAGTTTAGGATTTCAGGGAGGAAATTTGAGAATTTTGGAAAAATGGAGAATTTTAAGGGATTTTGGGGGGATTTCTGGGTGGTTTCAGGGGGATTTGGGGACCCCAGGGACACAGGACTGGAGCCGCTCATCCTGCCTGAGGGCACCTGCAAAATGGGGAGAAATCTCTGCATTTTGGGCAAATTCAGGATCTTGGGGCCGACTTTGGGGGATTTTAGGGCCATTTTTGGGGGCATTTTGGAGCCATCTTTTA
>JAXCLO010000392.1:0-12693 GCA_035583995.1 Arremon aurantiirostris
GTCTCTTCTTCATTAGATAAATTATTTCCCATTATTACTAGTTGGTGGCTTACCTACTTCCAAGTGTCTTGATAGGACAAAATCAGGTCTGGGCTTCCCTGTGGCTTCCACCTGTCACTCTCAGCTGCACCAACGCTGCCTCCTCCACTAGGTCCCAGTGAGTCACGTTTGCCAGTCGCTAGGACCCCGTGTGGGTCCAGACCAAGTATGTTCTTAAGGGTGTTGAATTACGTCGGGGTCACCAGAGAACACTGTCAAGGCAGTCATGACACAAGGCAGAGATCACAAGCAGTCTCAGATGGTAACTCTTCATTATCGAAAATGGTGGACCTTTTATACACTTTCTAATTGTTTATACTTCTTCTACCCTAACTATTGGCCACAATAAATCAACATAACATCATTCGTGAAAAGTTACAGTGACTTCAACTAACTTTCTAAAAAACACTTCATCCAACTGCAAAGTTCTCTTCTTATCTTTCTTCAATTCCTCACTTCTCATGGTCTCCTTAGTTACAGCCCTGGAGAGAGCTCCTTATCAACTTCTTGCTCCTTAACTTTCTTCTCACTCCTTTAGCTAACAGGCCCACTGTTAGCCCCTTCCACACAAAAACATTTGCTATACAAGCCCCCACAGCTTCATAAGTAACGGTTGCCCTGTGCTGAAGGTACACAGGTGATTACATGCCTCTATCATTTACAGCAGGGTGGGTTCCTCCTTAGACAAGGACTTCAGAAGGTTTTTACACATCTCATTAGCATTTTCTACAGTTAATTTTGAAAGCAACACCACTCTGGCAATGTCATTCTCAATTTGTCTTTTAAGAGCTTGTTTCAAGCAGCCATTGAATTGCAAAAAAGGCTCAGCTGGTCCTTGCTTTACATAAGTAAGTGCTTTTTTGGGGTCACAGCATCGGGAACCTTTAAAAATGTGCTATGCACAGCTTCAGTAATACCCTCAAGGGTCTCTCTAGGAATGTTGGTTTGCCCAACAGGGTCTGAGTGGGTTCCTTCTCCAGACAGGTGGTCAATCATGAGGGCTGCAATATTCTGGTTTCCATGTCCCACAGATTTCACAAGCAAAGCTTCTAACCCCTTTTTCTAGTGAGCATCTGTGGAGGCCAGTGGGCCTACAGAACAAAGACCATTATAGTCCTTTGGACAGACAGACAGACCCCAAGTTGGAGAAATCTCCCCTGTTCAGGGCAACTGAGCAGAGCCTCTTCCAGGATGCTTTGTTGTATATGCAAATGTACCCAGTTCTACCTCCCTGGTTGGAGTCTTGGCCCCTCCTTCCCTTTTTTATTATATTTGTATGTCCTTGAATATTCTCCCTTCCATGCTTATCCATTGGCCCCATATTGCCTCAGTGTCCCACCCCCTTTACCCTATTGGCTGCCACCCCTTGTCTCCCCTCTGTACCGCCCTGAGCCCTCAGCCCATTGGCCCTGATGCTGTGCTCCGCCCTCCCTTGTCCCCTGTATTTAAACCTGGATCCCTCCATTGTTCTTTTTGTCTTTGTCCCTGGACTCCTTTGTGCATGGCTGGAATAAACCTCCTCCTCTGACCTCCATAGATAGGCCCTTCCCATTTCTTTGTCGTTGGTGATTCCACAAGAGAAGTGTGTGCTGCAGTGATTCTGTGTGTGTACGCCTGTGCCACTGAGCAGCTTCATTACTGGAGACACTTCTGGAAGGTCACAGCTCTGCTGCCTCTCACTCCACCACCAATGGGCTTGCAGCTTGGGACAGCTGGCAGCCTGAACAGGGGCCTCTTCAGAGCATTCCTGGAGGCATCTTCAGTAGCTTTTTTGCTACTCAAATTCAGCCATGTTTGGAGCAGCCAGTTCCCAGAGGAGACTCTTAAGTTTTATTGGGGGAATCCCACAGGTGACCGGCAACCTTCTTGAGGCAATAAGATCGGTTGGAACTGACGGAGCACCTCAAGAGCTTTTGCTGATTCCTTTCTGGTGAGTAATATATTTGAGGGTCACACTTTTTTGTCTTTCCTTTGACTTCTTTTCCTCTTGGATGTTGGGAGGAAGTGTGGGGATGGGAGCCAAACTGACCCACCCACAGAGGGAAGTTTATGCCCAGTTAAAGGAATCCTTGTTGGGGAAAATTTTCATTTTTCAATGGGAGATTTAAAATCTTTTCTTCATTGGTTGCTCAAGTATTTTCTGATATTATGAGGGAATCCATTCCAATGAGTTTTAGGACCATACAGGGAAAAGGTTCTACATTCTTCGAGTTAAAGGGGATCTTTCAGTGGGGAAATTTTATCCTTTGGTCTTATTGTTACATCTGTAGAAAATGTTGGGAAACATTCAGGACCCCAGTTTAACACCCCTTCTCCCCGTTCTTCCCCTCACATCCTTAAACCCTCTTCCCTGCCTCAGGGAGGATTGGGAGATGGATCCTGCCAGCAGGCACAGGGTGCTTCTGTCTCCCTGATATCTCTCAATCTCCTCTGTCCCCTCTCCAGAGCAGCACTGGCCATGCTGCCTTGGGCTCTAAACCCTAACCCTCTTACCAATGTCCACATACCCAGTTCTACCACCCCTAGTTGTTCTCCCAAATGGTGCCAGCAATGTTGCCCGCCTTGCCATCTTGTCTTCTCCCTCTCCAAGTTTTCCTGCCCTTTCTCCACAAAATGGTGCTGACCTCACAAAGGTGACGGCCATTTTGTCACCTCCCTGTCCTGCCAAAAATGGCCTCTCTTACCCTCCCCCCACTTTCTCTATTCCTGTAATCGCACCCTGCCCCTCCCTTGTCTGTCAGGAAGTGTGTCCCCGTTGGGACTTCCCTTCTCTATTGGGAATCCCCTCCTCTCTTGACTCCTCCCCTGATTCTCCTCCCATTCCCACAACACTGGAGCCAGAAGTGGTGATGACAGTGACCAGAAGGAGGCCATATTGGCTTCCACAGCTGCCCACAAACAGGCAGATTCCAGCTGCCCCAAGAGGCCCCGTGCAGTCATCAAGCACCCTCCATCCTCCTCGGGGGATGAAAATAGGGATTCTGCAGACCGGGATTCCAGTCCTGAGTCTGAGGATCGCTGGGACAAGATGCAGAGGGCACCTACCTGGGAGGGGTCAGAGCTTGCCAAAAAATCTTGAGCTTGTCAATTATATGTAAACACAGCAGAAGGGCAACTGCAATCAATTCCTGGGAGCCAATCCCCTATGGGGAATTGAAGGAGCTCTGCAAAGCGGCTAAGGAATATGGTCAAGGGATGCATTTCTTAAAAAACTTGCTGAAAGCTACTTTCTCTGCCCGTATCTTGATCGCTCATGATATTAAAAATATCATGAACTGCCTACTCTCCCTGGCTGAGTGCATGCTGTGGGAGAGGCAGTGAAAAAGGCATATCAAATCACTGGTGGACACATATTCAAAAGATGCCAACAAACCAAATTTAACCCTTGAACAAATGGCAGGAGAAGGTGACTTCCAGAAGTCACAAGACCAAGCAAAGGATTTACAAGAAGCTGCACTCAATGACATCGCCACTGCTGCACAGACATCCCAGCTCCTCACTCCCAACGACACCCTACATACACAGAGTTTCACTAACATCAAACAAGGGGTGACTGAAACGTTCATAAAATTTGTAGACAGACTTAAAGTTGCACTTGAGAGACAAATAGAAAGCCCAGAGGCCAGGAAGGAAGTTCCAAATAAAATGGCCTTGGCAAATGTGAACGCTGACTGCAAAACTATATTAAGAGCTCTCCCCTTCGACCCAGAACCTACAATTGACCAGATGGATGAGGCCTGTGCCAAATTGACTTCCACTGAACACACTGTGGCAAAGGCAATTTCTAAGAGAGTAGCAGAGGCCTTTTTAACATCCAAAGATGCTGCAAAATGTTTTAATTGTGGGGAACTGGGCCGTTTTATGAAGGACTGTCAAGAATACAAAATGCCTAAAGACCAGCAGCCACAAAAGGGGTGCCATTCACCACATTGTATGGATTGCAACAGACATCCTAACAGCCGTTCTCAGTTTCGTTATCACCAGCAGCCTCACCACCGCCAGCACCATTATCAGCCAAAAAACTTCCAACAGACTGCAGGGTGGCCCCGCACGAAGATAGCAAATGGAAACTGTTTCACCGTACCCTCCCCACTATTCCAGAGGTCCAAGATGTTAAACTCCCACTGAGCTCTTCATACTCCGAACAGCAGACCAGAGACTCCAAGGCTTTCAAGCAAGTTCAGGTTGGGACCTGACGCCAGTTGGTGAGTGCTTTGTCTATACAATTTAATGACTCTGCTTTCCATCTCATTCCCACCAGAAAATATGGACCCCTAGAGGGCCTGAGATGTGCTGGTAAAAGATAATTGTATTCATGGACCAAATGAAATACATATTACAGATTACAGCAGCAGTACAAACTGTTGGGCCAATTGATGAAATCACAGTCACTGTCCGCTGCGCAAAACCACCACACTTCCTGCACAGAGAGACTGTGATCGCCCAAGCCTTTCTATTGCCATTAAGCATAGACAATATCCCAGAACACCCAGTGGCATTCTGGGTTGAAATCATGGGCCAAGACAAACCTCTTATAGACTGCAGTCAGTTGAATAAAGGTAATAACATCTACCTACAAGGGATGGTGGACACAGGGGCTGACATTATTATGATTACACAACCTAAATGGTCCCCGAACTGGGAGCTGACTCCTATCACTGGAGTCATCTCAGTGATTGGAGGAGCCATCGTCTCCATGAGGAGCAAGCATACTATCACAACAGAGGGACCGGAGGGCCAAACTGCCACCATCAGGCCACTTGTAGTCAGGCCACCCATCACCCTGTGGGCCAGGGACCTATTGTGCCAATGGGGAGCATGACTTGATATTCCACCTCCATCCCAGGATTTCTAGTTGGGGCCACTGCAGAGTGCAACACCCCACAACTCACCTGGAAGACTGACACCCCACCGCGGGTGGATCAGTGGCCCCTCTCAACAGAGAAATTACGTACTCTCAAACTCCTTATGGAGGAGCAGCAGCTTTCCAAGGGACACATCATACCTACCAACAGCCCTTGGAACTCCCCTGTCTTTGATCTTAAAAAACCGGGTAAGGACAGGTGGAGGCTCCTCCATGACTTTCATAAAATTAATGAGGTCATGGAGTGTCGCGGCGTGGACTGTGCCCTGGCCAGGTGACAATGACAACAGGGGCGTGACAGATCCCCCTCACAAGCTCCGCAAATCCCAGCTGCCAGTCCCAGTCCGGCACAGGAACAAAAAGACAACAGCACGGGTCTTGGGGGTGAAACATGGGTGGCTTTATTTCATGACCAGCACCCAAGACAAAGACTTGGGGTGAACAAGAGCTTTTATAACATCACTTGGGAGGAGGGGTTTAGGGTAGCAAACCAATAGGAGTATGGTTGGGGAGGGGTCCAAGCAGGACATTTTACACTTGAACCAATAAGGGAGCCATAGGGAGGGACATAACTTGGGTAAACCAATTAGGGTTCTAAAAGATACAGAATTGACCAGGAACTCTCCAGAAGAAAGGGCAGGTTTGGGGGAGGATTGACATTCAATGGGAGGGGAGAGCAAGGAGGATTCTGGGGAAAAGGGGCAGGGATAGGAAGGATTGACAACTGGGAAGGTTGGGGATTAAACCTTGGTAGGGAGTGGCTAGGTGACAAAGAAAATGATTGACATCTTACTGAACTGAATAATAATGATAGAGTACGTCTAGTTTTAGAAACACAAAATACAAAATGAGGAGCCTATGCCACTGTGAAGACAGGGGGAGGACAATACAGGGGTCTACAAGACCACATATTAAGCAGAGAACAAAACCACAAATTCAGCAGTGAACCTGCCAAAAAAGAAAATGCACTAAAATAATGGAGGACACGGGTCCCTTGCAGTCTGGCCTTCTCTCTCCCTTCATGCTTCCCCATGATTGGAGACTGGTGCTCATTGATATCAAAGGCCACCTTTTTAACATCCCTCTCTATCCTCGAGATGCTCCCAGATTCGCCTTTTCCATCCCCTCCCTGAACAGACAGGCACCTCTGAAGCGCTACCACTGGTGAGTCCTTCCCCAAAGAATGGACAACTCGCCTTCTATGCCAGTGGTACATGGCCCATGTCCTATCTCCCATCCAAAGGACCTTCCCAGATGCCATCATCCTACATTATATGGATGACATTCTGTCTTGGTTTGAAAAGAATGGTGTCTGCTAAGGAAGGCAGGAGCTTCCTGTGAAATGGAAAATGTAAACCCCCTCCCTCTGAATTATTACAATTTTGAAATTCAAAGGCTCTCAGGCAGAGATATGGGAATAGGAATAACAGTTCTTTATAAGGGAAAAATAAAAATACAAATGCAATAGTGCAAAACAAAGGAAACTGACAGTCAGAATACGACCTGACACCCGGTGGGTCAGGGTGGTGGTAGCAGTCCTATTAAATGGTGGCTGCAGTGCACCTGCAGTGACAGGTATTGTTCTGTTGAAACAGTGATCCTGTAGAAGGGTGGAGTTGTCCTCTGAAGATCCAGTGGTGGTGTTGATGGGCCTGGACTTCCTCTGGGAATCTAGTGGAGAAAAAAACTGCTTCTCTAGGAATCCAGTGGGAAAAGCCTCTCTTCATTGTTCCAAATCTCACAATATATCCAGTTAGGAATGCTTGGCTCCTTGTTGCCCTGGTCTTCTAAGTTCTTCTAAGCCCTCCGATGTTTACATTCTTGTAATGGAGTTTCTCACGCACTTTTATGCAAATAATTGTTGTTTTTACATTCCTCTCTGGACGAGGAGAAATCTGATGGATTGTTGGTTTGTCCAGTGTCACTGGGGAGGTGGCAATTCCATCCTCCAATCCTCTGTCACTTTTGAAAGTCTATAAATAGTGGAATCAGAAAATAAACTTCCTTTCTTCTTACCTTGGAATTCCAGTGTCCGCATTGTTTTATTTCGTGTCCTATTGCATTATCTGGTGGCCGCCATGTGTGGGACAGCCATGGGTGAGGTCATATAGTATTACCCCCCCCTCCCTGCTTTGGCATGGTGACTGTGAGCCGTTTGGCACTTTGCCTGCAGCTCTTGTGATAGTGGCAGCTCCTGTGGTTTCTATGGAGGACTCCTTGGTTTTGGATCTCAGGAAGGGTCTCATGGAGTGGAAACGGGCTTTCATTTCCTGGAACAATTTTGAAAGAATATCTCTGTGGGCCAGAGAGCAGGGGGTTTTTTTCAGACCCCGCGGAGGTGTTCTCCAGGGAGGCATGGTCTCTCGTGGGAGAATGCCTCATGGAAGCTCTCTTTGCTGATTGTAGTATAGACGTGGGATTGTTGCTGGTGCAATGGAAAAAGTTTGACATGGTTTGGCGAGGGTTTGGATTTTGTAGCTCTCAGAGTTCCCAGGGGGACTCTTCCATCTTGGACACGGAGGAGGGGGAATTTGAATTTCTGCACAAACCAGAAGCTTCCCCTCTCCCTCGAGATGGTGAGCTGGGAGACGGTTCCGGCTCAGAGGGCGACGTTTGTTCCCCAAAGGTGGATTGGGCTCCCAGCCAGCTGGTTCTGAGCAGCCAGCAAGTGGGCAGAGCCCCGCAGACTTCTGGGGGCCCTGTGGAGTCAGCTAAGCCAAGCCTGCCCTGCCTCACACCGCGGAGACGGCGATGCGCAGGGGCATCACCCTCTCTTTTTGCCTTCCTGGCACTCGGGGGCTGCAGGGAGCCCCGGCTCAGCCTCCACTTGTGCTTGAGTCTGATTTGGTGACAACACTTTTTCGAAATTGAGGCGTTTCCACAAAATACCCCCTGGGCCCGGTGGGAGCAGGTTCATCCACTTCAGCACTGGTCTTGTCCTCAGGGGGACGGTATTGACCGCCTCTGAGTCTGCGCAGCCTGCTGGGCATGCGCAGGCGGTGGAAGCTGCTGGAGGCGGGGTGTGATCGGTGGTACCTTGGGCCCCACCACGGTGGGTGGGCAGCCCGCCCCACTCCACTCGGGGAGGCAGTGTCTGCTGTGGAGTTTCCTGTCATGGGCAGAACTCTCACAGGGGTGGTCCCGGACACCCCTGTGCTGCCCTGCAGTTCTATGAGTCGCGTCTCTCTCTGCGCCCCATTCCTCTCCCGCGCTGCGTCAGGGGGCCCCACGCAGGTCCCGCTCCGACCCACACCGGATCTACGAGTACTGCCGGGACCTACGTCCACCACCATGTCCTCTGCCCATAGTGCAGCAGACAGCACTGCTGGGCTGCCAACGGGCACGGGCTCTGCTGGGGCTGGAGTGGGCCTTGCAGTGGCTGGTTCGGCCCCGCCACCCCTGCCTCCCACAGACACTGGGGCTGTGGTGCAGGAAGACGCTCTGGTGTTCACTTTTAGCGCAAATGGTGACGCGGCCGGCGTGGACCCTCCTCGATGGCCTTGTGGACACTCCCCCTGTGTCAGGTGACTGTACGTCCGAGGGAACACAGGCGGTTTTGGTGAGAAGTCAAAGTTAAGGTCGAGGAATTGGTTGATGGTGCCTTCGTGCAGCGTCTACTGAATTGCTGAGATGGCTCCTCTGGCCCTGCTGATGCTGCAGGGGACGCGGTGTTGCGTGGTGTTGAGCTGCCTCCCACTCAGGCATCTGCCTCTGTCCCTGTGGGGCCCACGGGATGGGACTTTGCAGGTGCTGCCACCTTACCGGGGGGTTGCCAGGCTTTCCCTGTGCTTAGGGGTGTTACTCATAACACCTCTCAGCCTTTATCGTGGAAAGCTATGATGGAACTCTGTGATAAGATTGGACAATATGGTCTGGGGTCTGTTGAAGTCATGCAGCTGCTTCGAATGCTTGCTACTGATTTGCTGACACCTTATGACATCCACAGTTTGGCTTCTATTCTTTTTCTGCCTGTAGAATTCGACATTTTTGAGTCTAAATGGACTCACTTGGCAGCCAGAGCAGTGGAGCAGAATGCTGTGCTGGGTCTGCAGGATCCCAGGTGGGTGATTGGCACTGATGTGCTGTTGGGCACAGGCAATTATGCTGGTCCTAATGGGCAAGTTGGCTTCAATCCCCTTGTGCTTGACCAGTGCCAGACAATAGGCACGGCAGCGTAGGAAAGGCATTTTGTGCTGTTCTTGTGAGCCAGCGAAGGTTTCCTGAAAATAAGGAAAGCCTTTCTCCTCATATCTCTCTCAAGGAAGACACCAAGGCTATCCCCCTGGCAACAGGATGGAAAAGAGAAAGTAAAAATATATGGACTTTAGCTGGCTCACAGAATGACGTGGCTCCTTGTTCACCTACTGAAAACATTGTTTCTTTCTTATGACAAATGGGCAGTGGATGTGTCTGCTAAGTAAATTAAAATATCTTGAAAAACTATAAAGCCAACATGTTGTTATAATAAATCGCTCTTATACACCCTTCTGATGGAGTCGGTACTTTGTGCTGTGTCTCGTTCTATAGCAACATCTGGTGCCACCCACCATGATTGCAACTGGACTGTAAAAAAGGAAAGCGAAAAAAGAGAGAAAAAAAGTTGAAGAGTACCCTAAAAATCAGGGAAGGCAGCAAGGATGCTGTGGAGGTCTGGACCTAATTCAGATGTCTGATTCAAGGTGAGTGATTTGGAAAATAATGGGAAATAATTTATCAAATGAGGAAAAGACTGTTTTGTCTACGTGGAAAACTTTACTGAAAAGAAAAAATGTTCAAGCTTCTGATTATGCTCTTCATAGCTTACTGATACGGTGTAAATCACACGACTTTAAAGCTGATGCTGACACTGCCTTCAGTGTCAGGGCATGGAAAAAGTTTGGGAAGAGACTATGGGAAGTGATATCTAAGGGAGATAAGACGGTTGTCAATTTGGCTACTACCTGGAGACTGTTGTATGAGGCATTGAAGGAATGGAAAGCAGAACAAGATAGAGGAGGGGAACTGGAGGAACAGGAATTAGAGCAAGAAACTGAAGTAGATGAACAGGAGGAAGATGAGGCTGAGGCCATCTGTTCCAGATTGCAAGGAAAGACGTATTCTATTTACCATCTGGATGGCCGTTGTCTTTTGTCAAGTGGGCAGTTTGCCTTATCTCTCTCTCTGAGTGACCACAATCACTCCTCCCTCGGGAGGGGGCATCTGCTGATAACAGACTATCGAATGTCACTGCATGACTGATAAGAACTATAACATCTCATTGTGAGATGCTCCGCCCAGAGGGAGGAGCCAAGCATTGCTACCCAGATATAATCCAGAGGTTCTGAAACATCAACACAGCTTCTCCACTGGATTCCCCAGAGGAACAGCAGCTGCCTCTTCTTCCGCTGGATCTTTGGAGGAAGATTAAACCCTTTTCTGCAGGACCCCCTGCTGCAACAGAACCACCCCTGACACTCCAGGAGGGCTGCAGCCACGTTTCCAATTGGACTGCTAACAACACCCTGACCAACAGGGTGTCAGGTTGAGTTCTGACTCTGTCAGTGTTGCTCTGGTGTACTGCATTGTTTATTTTATCCTTTTATTTTTCTTCCCTAATAAAGATCTGTTATTTCTTGCTCCCATACTTTTTGCCTGAGAGCCTCTTAATTTAAAATTTATAGCAATTCAGAGGGGTGGGAAGGGTTTACATTCTCCATTTCAGGGAAGGCTCCTGCCTTCCTTAGCAGGCACTGTCTTTCCAAACCAAGACAGTTGTCTTTTCCCTTTTGGGATACCAGCAAGATCATGTCACAAATGCCACAGAAACTATTACATGGCAAGAAACCAAAGTTCCTCTTCCATTATACACACCCATGTCAACAGCCGCTATTATATAACCCATACAAATTAGGTACCTGTAGGCAAAATGGGGAAAATTATTGGATTGCAAGAAACTTAGGAAAAATGGTAATAGATTTGGAATTGAATGTCCAAAAGGAGAGAGGTGGATTTGTTTTACATTTAATATTACAGTTCAGGATTCAGTAAAAAAACAACTAGTAAACAAAAAGGTACAACCAGCACAGCAATCTAACTCTGTATTGACCCCAAATTATCTGTTGAGTCGTATTACAAGACTCCAAGCAGTTATAGAAATGATAGCAAACAAAGCTGCCCAGGCATTAGAGTTAATATCAAGTCAGCTAAGTCAAACAAAAACTGTAGTGTATCAGAATAGGTTGTCTTTAGACTATTTACTGGCCAAAGAAAGGGGTGTTTGTGGAAAGTTTAATATATCAGATTGTTGAAAATTGATGACCACAGAAAAGTCATTCTAGAAAAAGCAAAAGAAATCGAAGAAGAAAAAATTTATTCATATAATAACCCAGGTACCAGTCCAAAAATTAGAAAACAATGTTAAAACCTAGCTGGTGGGGTAATGTATTAGAAGAAATTAAGATTTTTCATTTTATGTGTTACAACTGTTTTGATATTTCTTCCTTGTGTAATCTCCTGTTTTATTTTGCCAGCATAGTCCAGAAGATGCAAGTAGACAAGAAATATTGCTCAAGCCAAATGATTTACAAAGAATAAGAGGAGGGATTGTGAAAAATGCGTATTTTATTATTGGCTTTTCTCAAATATTAAAATGAATATTATATGTGTTATATTAGAAAGGTATGCTGTATTAATTTTCTTTAAGTAGTGTGTTAAATATAGTTTAGGTTACAACATAATGTTAAAATAGGTACTATGTATGTGAGATACGTTTTTTAAACAAAGGACTTGTACTGAGATAGCAGCTACAGGACACCTAAATCTTTCAGAGAAGAAGAATTTACTGCTCTCTTATCAGAAGAAACTAAATTCTTCCCGCCTCGCTCAGGTCGAAAGACGCCATTAGGATTAAGAGGAAGAAGCTGACACTGACCAGACTGAATCCTTAGTGTGAATGGAATTTATGCATCATGTATGAGGTGTATGAATTTGCGACAGGCTATTGCTTTTAAGGGTTAATCCACTGTACAGGTGTGTCCTTTTTTGGGCTTGTTTTGCCCAGAAAGAGGTACCCGTGTTTTGCGGAGAAAAGAAGAGAACTTCACAATTTTGTAAAAGTTGTAAAGCTGGTATGTTTGTTTATTGCATCGCTGGACGCATGTGGAGATTTCTCTCCCTAAAAGGGCATGCGTGCATCTGAGAACCTCAGATCGCCTTTTATCTCCGCTCCTAAATACATATGCATACAGTTTCACAATAGGTTCATACATATTCATTCTTATGGACTCCACCTGACATTTATCGCCAGTTCCTGTTTATCAAAAAGAATTCCTGGGTCAGGGGGGCCTGCCCTTGCAGTCGCTTCTGTTTTGTTTTTTTTTTTGTTTCCCGGATTATCTCTGTCTTGCAGTTTTCCCTTCAGCTTTGACCTTACAGACTTTTCACCCTTCCTAGACATTTCATCTAATTCAAAATGGATTTTTACTCTGGGGGATTTTTCACTCTTTCTCATTCCCCCCTTTCCTAGAAAATAAGTAAATTCTTTTACTTAATGCAAACCCTTATGACAATAAGTGTCTCTTAATGCTTTACATTTGATAAGGAGGTTAATACAGCTATTCGTTGTAGTATTCTCCGATTCCAAATTAGCAATATAATAGATGATCCTAAGCTTATCTCAACTAATATTAACAAAGCTACAATGGGATGACACAACTTATTAAAGATTCCATTTGAAGTTGGTGACCACCCAAAGATCACATCCCACCAGTGATGATCCACATTTTGTTTTATTCTTTGTAGAACTCTGGTTA
>JAXCLO010000393.1:0-12662 GCA_035583995.1 Arremon aurantiirostris
GGATGAAAGGGTTAAAAATGTGGGGGGAAATTGGGTGAAAATGGGTGGGAAATGGGGGAAAATTGGGGATGAAAGGGTTAAAAATGTGGGGGGAAATGGGGATGAAAGGGTTAATAGTGTGGGGGGAAATTGGGTGAAAATGGGTGGGAAATGTGGGAAAAAATGGGGAAGAAAGGGTGGAAAATGCAGGAGAAAATTGGGGATGAAAGGGTTAAAAATGGGGGGAAAATTTGGGAGAAATTGGGGGATGAAAGGGTTAAAAATGGGAGGGGAAAAAATGAGGCTGAAAGGGTCAAAAACATGAAAAAAACAATGGGAAAATTTGGGATGAAAGGGTGGAAACCGCCAATAATTCCCATTCCCATTTTTTTGCATTTTTCCTATTTTCTCTTTTTTCCCATTTTTCCCATTTTTCTCCCCAGGAATCCCGATGGTCTCGGTGTCCCTGGGGCCACCACCCTGGTGTTCCTGGTGGAGAACATCTCCCATCCCGTTCCCTCCAGAATTTTCCTCACTTTTCCCATTATTTTTCCCATTTTTCCCATTTATTTTTCCATCATTTCCATTTTTTCCCATTTTTCTCCTCAGGAATCCTGGTGGTCTTGGTGTTCCTGGTGGAGAACATCTCCCATCCCAATTCCTCCAGAATTTCTCCCACTTTTCCCATTCCAAATCCCATTTTTCCCATTATTTCTCCCATAATTTTCATTTTTTTCCCATTTTTTCCCATTTTTCTCCCCAGGAATCCCGGTGGTCTTGGTGTTCCTGGTGTTCCTGGTGGAGAACATCTCCCATCCCATTCCCTCCATTCCCAATCCCATTTTTCCCATTTTTTTCTCCAACTTTTCCCAATTTTTTTCCATATTTCCCATTTTTTCCCATTTTCCCCATTTTTCTCCCCAGGAATCCCGGTGCTCTCGCTGTTCCCGGCGCGTCCCCCATCCCCAGGAGGTGCCACCACCCTGGTGTGCCTGGTGGAGAACATCTTCCCTCCGTCCCTGTCCATCTCCTGGTCGGTGGCCGGGCTCGGCGTCACCCGCGGGGTCACTTTGGGTCCCTTTGTCCCCAAGCCCGACCTGACCTTCGTGCGGATTTCCCGAATTTCCGTCACCGCCCGGCCCGGGGACGTCGTCGCCTGCGCGGTCACCTCGGGCAGGGACAATGCCACCACCGCCGTGGCCTACTGGGGTGAGGGGGTTTTGGGGGGATTTGGGGATTTTGGGGGATTTTGGGGAATTTGGAAGGGTTTTAGGGGAATTTTGTGGGGATTGAGGCTGATTTTCAGGTGATTTTGGGGGATTTTTTGGGATTTTTTGGGGATTTTTTGGGATTTTTTGGGGATTTTTTTGGGGATTTTTTGGGGATTTTTTGGGGATTTTTTGGGGATTTTTTGGGATTTTTTGGGGATTTTTCATGATTTTTGGGGGTATTTTTTGGGATTTTTTGGGGATTTTTGGATCATTTTGTGTGTGATTTCTGAATGATTTTGTGGATATTTTTCTGTGAATTTTGGGGTATTTTGGGGGATATTTGGGGGTATTTTTGTGTGATTTTTGGGGATAGTTTGGGGGTATTTTTGGTGGGTTCCTGAGTGATTTTTGTATGATTTTTGTGGTATTTTTGGGTGGATTTTTGGGGATATTTGAGGGGATTTTTGTGTGATTTTTGGGATATTTTGGGGTATTTGGGGTGAATTTCTGAGGCATTTTTGGGGATATTTTGGGGATATTTTTGTGTGAATTTGGGGATATTTTGGGGTATTTTTGGGTGGGTTTTGGGGTGACCTCGTGTCCGTGTCCACAGTGGCTCCGGACACGGCGCTGGACGAGCAGCTGGACACGGCTCTGGCCGGAGCCGCGCTGGCCCTGGGGCTGGTCCTGGCCTTGCTGGGCCTGGGCCTGGCCCTGCTGGCCCGCAGGGACCCGCACGGTACGGGATAGGCCTGGCCTAAACCTGGAACTAAACCTGGGCCTAAACCTGGGCCTAAACCTGGGCCTAAACCTGGGACTGGGCCTGGCCTGCAGGGACCCACACGGTACGGGATAGGCCCGGCCTAAACCTGGAACTAAACCTGGGCCTAAACCTGGGCCTAAACCTGGGCCTAAGCCTGGGACTGGGCCTGCTGGCCCGCAGGGACCCACACGGTACGGGATAGGCCTGGCCTAAACCTGGGCCTAAACCTGGGCCTGGGCCTGGGCCTGGGCCTGGGCCTGGTCCCATTCCTTGTCCTGATCCTGGTCCCATTCCCAGTCCTGGTTCTGGTCCTGATCCTGGGCCTGGTCTTGGTCCTGCTCCTTGTCCTGATCCCAGTCCTAATTCTGATCCCAGTCCTGGTCCCAGTCCCATTCCTTGTCCTGATCCAAATCCCAGTCCTGATCCTTGTCCCGATCCCAGCCCCAGCCCCAATCCTGGTCCTGGTCCTGGTCTAAATCCCAGTCCCGATCCTAATCCTAATTCCCAGCCCTAAACCCAGTCCCAATTCAGATCCCAGTCCTGGTTCTGACCCCAGTCCCAGTCCCGATCCCAGCCCCAGTCCCAGTCCCAGTCCTGGTCCCAGTCCCCATCCCAGCCCTAATCCCAGTCCCAGTCCCAACCCCAGTCCTAATTCCAATCCAAATCCCAGCCCTAATTCCAATCCTAATCCCAGTCCCAGCCCCAATCCCAGTCCCAGCCCTAATCCCAGTCCCAGCCCTAATCCCAGTCCCGGTCCTGGTTGAAATCCCAGTCCTGGTCCCAATTCCAGTCCCAGTCCCAGCCCTAATCCCAGTCCCAGCCCCAGTCCTGATCCCAGTCCCAGCCCCAATCCCAGTCCCAGTCCCCATCCCAGCCCTAATCCCAGTCCCAGTCCTATTCCCAATGCTGGTCCCAATTCCAGCCCCAGCCCCAATCCCAGTCTCAATCCTGGTCCTGATCCCAGTCCCAATCCTGGTCCCAATTTTGATCCCAATGCCAGTCCCAGTCCTAATTCCAATCCCAATCGCAGCCCCAACCTCAGCCCTAATCCCAGACCCACTCCCAGTCCCAATCCCAATTCCAGTCCCAGTCCCAGCCCTAATCCCAGTTTTGTGTTTCCGTTCACAGGCTGAGCTCATCCCGGTGGGAATCGGGAATTTGGGAATTTGGGAGTTAAACCCCGACTTTAAACCCTCAATAAATCCAAACTTTGGCAGAGCCGTGTCCTTGTTTGTCACAGCCCTGGGTTTGGTCCTGGCTTTAGTCCTGATTCCAGTTCTGGTGCTGGTCCTGGTTCTGGTTTTAGTCCTGCTCCCAGTGTTGATCCTGGTCCTGGTTTTAGTCCTGATCTTGATCCTGGTCCTGGTTTTAGTCCTGATCTTGATCCTGGTCCTGGTTTTAGTCCTGATCCTGATCCTGGTCCTGGTTTTAGTCCTGATCCAGGTCCCGATCCTGGTTCTGATCCAGGTCCCAGCGCTGATTTTAGTCCTGACCCTGATCTTGGTCCAGGTCCTGGTTTTAATCGTGATCCCAGTTCTGATCCTGATCCCAATCCTTGACTCTGATCCCCATCCAAGTCCCCATCCAGGTTCTGATCCTGGTTTTAGTCCTGATCCTGGTCCCAGTTCTAGTTCCAGTCCTGGTTTTAGTCTTGATCCTGGTTCTGATCCTGGTCCTTGTTTCAGTTCCGGTCCTGGTTTTAGTCCTGGTCCTGGTCCTGGTCCTGATCCCAATCCCTGTCCTGATGCTGATTCTGGTCCTCATTCTGGTCCTGGTTTTAGTCCTGTTCCTGGTTCTGATCCTGATCCTGGTCCTGGTTTTAGTCCTGATCCCAGTTCTAATCCTGATCCTGACCCTGATCCCGATCCAAGTTCCTGTCCTGGTTTTGGTCCTGATCCTTATCCCTGTCCTGGTCCTGGTCCCAGTTCTGGTCCTGGTTTTAGTCCTGATCCTGATCCCAATCCCCGTTCTGATTCTGGTCCTGGTTCTGGTCCTGATTTTAGTCCTGATCCTGGTTCTGATCCTGATCCTTGTCCTGGTTTTAGTCCTGATCCTGGTTGTGACCCTCAGCCTGATTCCGATTCAGGTTCTCGTCAATTCTGGTCCTGGTTTTAGTCCTGATCCTGATCCTGGTTCTGATCGCGGTCCAGGTCCTGGTTTTAGTCCTGATCCTGGTTCTGATCCTGGTCCTGATCCCAATCCAAATCCCTGTCCTGGTTCTGGTCCTGCTTTTAGTCCTGATCCTGAACTGAGAGGGACTGGGAGGGAACTGGGAGGGAACTGGGAGGGAACTGGGAATACTGGGAGGGAATTGAGAGGGACTGGGATGAACTGGGAGGGAACTGGGAATACTGGGATGAACTGGGAGGGACCTGGGAATACTGGGATGAACTGGGAATACTGGGACGAACTGGGAGGGACTTGGGAGGGACTGGGAGCTGTTACTGGGAGTGCTGGGAGGAGCCCCAGGAGCTAGGACTGAGACCAGGACCAGGACTGGGATAAAACCAGGACCAGAACCAGGACCAGAACCAGGATGAGGACTAAAACCAGGACCAGAATCAGAACTGGGATCGGGACCAGAACCTGGATGGGGACTTGGATTGGGATCAGGGTCAAGGATTGGGATCAAGATCCCATCCCAGTCCCTCCCAGTCCACTCCCAGTTCACTCCCAGTCCCTCCCAGTTTGTCCCAGTCCCTCCCAGTCCCTCCCAGTTCATCCCAGTCCCTCCCAGTTCCCTCCCAGTCCCTCCCAGTTCCCTCCCAGTCCCTCCCAGTCCATCCCAGTTCACTCCAAGTCCGTCTCGCGTCCTCTCCCAGCCCAGCCCTGCCTGGCAACAAATGACGCGCGCCCTCCTCGCGCTCCTATTGGCTGCCCCAAAATGTCCCCAAATGTCCCCAAAAACACTTCCCAGTCTCTCCCAGTCTCTCCCAGTTCGTCCCAGTTCGTCCCAGTTCGCGATGCTGCAGCTGCCGCTGCTGCTGGCCGCGCTCGGCGCCCCCGGGGCGGGTAAGGAGAGGGGATTTGGGGGAAAAAAGCGGAAAAAAGGGAAAAATTGGGGGAAATTTGGCAAAAGGGGAAGTTGGGAATGAGGGGGGGTCGGGGGGGTCCGTCCTATAAAGTTTTGGGGGGAGGGGCGCGGATTTTGGGGGGAAAAATTGGTAATTTGGGGATGTTTTGGGATGGGGACTCTGCCCTATAAGTTTTGGTGGGAAAAAATTGGGGAAAAAAAGCGGAAATTTGAGAAAAGGGGAAGTTGGGAATGAGGGGGGGCCAGGGGGGAGGATCCACCCTAAAAGATTTGGGGGTAGGAGCGCGGATTTTGGAGTGAAAAATTAAAAAATCCTCAAAAAAATGAAACAAAATCGCCAAAAAATCCCCCCAAAAATCCCAAAAAATCTTGAAAAAAATCTGAAAAAAATCCCAAGAGACCACTAAAAAATTCCCAAAAAATCTCTCAAAAAATCCTAAAAAAACCCCTTAAAATCTAAATTAAATGCCCCAAAACTGCAAAAAATCACAAAAAAATCCCCAAAAAAGTAAAAAAAATCCCAAAAGACCACAAAAAAATCCAGAAAAATCCACAAAAAATTCGAAAAAATCACCAAAAAATCCAGACAAAAATACTTTAAAAAAAACCCAAAAAATCAAAATAAAATCCCCCCCAAATCACAAAAAATCCCAGAAAATCCTCAAAAACTCCACCAAAAAATCACAAAATTTCCACCAAAAATCCTTTAAAAACCTGGTAAAAAATCAGAATAAAATCCTCAAAAAATCCCAGAAAAAAATCCCAAAAAATACCCTGAAAAACCCCAAAAATCAAAACAAAATAGAAAAAAAAATCCTTTAAAAAACCCCCAAAAAATCGAAATAAAATCCCAAAAAAAACCGAAATAAAATCCCAAAAAACCTCCTAAAAATCCCAGAAAAGAATTCTATAAAAACCCCCCAAAAAATCACAATAAATGACCCAAAAAATCCCATTTTTTTGTCCCTTTCAGCCCCGTTCGTGCTCCAGGTGTCCTCGTGGTGCTCGCTGGACACCGACGGCTCCTTGCTGGCCACCAACGGCTCCCAGGAGGTGCTGGTGGCCCTGTCCCAGATGCCACTGGTGTGCGGGGACCTTCGGGGACCCCGCGCCGGCCCCTGCCAGGAGGGGGGACCCTTGGGGACACTTGGGGACGCGCTGGCGCAGGCGCTGCACGGGGACAGCCGGTGGGGACAGCGGCTGCGCCAGCGCCGGCAGCTCTGCCTGGAGCTGCCCAGGAGGGTGTGGCCACCGCTGACAGGTGAGGGGACATCGGGGACATTGGGGACGTCAGGGACGTTGGGGACATTGCGGGTGTTGGGGACATTGGGGGTGTTGGGAGTGTTGAGGACATTGGGGACATTGAGGACATTGGAGATGTTGGAGCCATTGGAGACACTGAGAAGATTGGGGACATTGAGGACATCTGAGAACCTTGAGAACATTGGGGACATTGGAGATGTTGGAGACATCGGGAGGATTTGGGGACACTGGGACCATTGAGGACATTGGAGACACTGAGGACATTGGGGACATTGAGGACACTGGGGACGTTAGGGACATTGGAGACGTTGGAGACATTGGGAGGATTTGGGGACATTGGAGATGTTGGGGACTTTGAGGACATTTGGGGCCATTTTTGGCTGCCATTTTGGTGACGCTGGCGGCCATTTTATGGAGGGCATTTGGTGACACCTCAGGACATTGGCGGCCATCTTGCCGCCATTTTGAGACCATTTTTTGCCATTTTGAGCCCATTTTTCACCATTTTGGGGCCATTTGGGGACACCTTCAGGGACATTTTTGGGGAAACATTTGAGGCCCATTTTGAGACACATTTGGAACCATTTTTGGGTGATTTTGGGGCCGTTTTGGGCCCATTTTGAGTCCCATTTGTGCACACCGGTCACCATTTTCGAGCACATTGGAGGCCATTTTGTGGTTGACGTTTGATCACCCCTCAGGACATTGGCGGCCATTTTGATCCCATTTTTCATTATTTTGACACCATTTTTGACCATTTTGGGGCCATTTGGGGACACTCTTAGGGACACTTTTGGGGACTATTTTGGCACACATTCGGGGCCATTTTGGGACCATTTTCAGCCATTTTTGGGCGCATTGGGGCACTCTGATGGCCATTTTGAGGAGGACATTTGGTGACCCCTCAGGACATTGACGGCCATCTTGGGGCCGTTTTTCACCATTTTGGGGACATTTTGAGCCCATTTTTCACCATTTTGGGGCCATTTTGAGCCCATTTTTCACCCTTTTGGGGCCATTTGGGGATACTCTTACCGACACTTGTGGGGACATCTTGGGACACATTTGGGGTCACTTTTGGTAACACAGGCAGCCATTTTCAGGCCATTTTGGGCCGCACTGGCGGCCATTTTGTGGGGGATATTTGATCCCCTCAGCACATTGGCGGCCATCTTGGGGCCATTTTAAACCCATTTTTGGCCGTTTTGGGCCCATTTTTCACCATTTTGGGGCCATTTGGGGACACCTTTGGAGACACTTATGGGGACACATTTGAGACCATTTTGGGACACATTTAGGGCCATTTGGGGGCCATTTCGGCCATTTTGGAACTGTTTTAGGTCCCATTCGGCGACATTGGCAGCTATTTTGGAGCACATTGGCGGCCATTTTGAGGAGGACATTTGATGACCCCTCAGGACATTGGCCGCCATTTTGATCCCATTTTTCACCATTTTGAGGCCATTTTGAGCCCATTTTTGACCATTTTGGTGCCATTTGGGGACACTCTTAGGGGCACTTTTGGGCACAATTTTGGGACGCATTTGGGGTCACTTTTGGGGCCATTTTGGGGCAATTTTGGTGACACAAGCGGCCATTTTGGGGCCATTTTGGGGCACGCTGGCGGCCATTTTGTGGGGGATATTTGATGACCCCTCAGGACATTGGCGGCCATTTTGAGCCTGTTTTTCACCATTTTGGGGTCATTTTGAGCCCATTTTTCACCATTTTGGTGCCATTTGCTGACACAAAGCCACCTCCACAATGTCCCCAAATGTCACCAACTGTCCCCAAATGTCCCCCCAGCGCCACCACAGCTGCAGATCGTCCCCGAGCGCTCGGGTCCTGCACTGGCCCTGGTGTGTCACGCCTGGGGCTTCTCCCCTGCCGAGATCACCTTGAAGTGGCTCCGCAACGGGGACATCGTTGGTGGCACCATCGGTGACAACATCAGTGACACCATCGGTGACAACGTCGGTGACAACGTTGGGGACACTTCGGGACAAACCCGGGCGCTGCCGGTGGGGGACGGAACATTCTCGGCGCAGGCGACGATCCAGGTGCCACCAGGGACATCTGGGGACACTTTCGAGTGCGTGGCGCTGCACCCCAGCCTGAAGGAGCCCCTCAGCATCACATGGGGTGAGGACATTTAGGGGATCTTGGGGGAATTTTGGGGATTTTAGGGAATTTTTGTGATTTTTTTTGGAATTTTTGCGGAATTTTTTGAGGGTTTATTTTGATTTTTTAGAAAATTTAGAGTTCATTTTTTGGCTATTTTTTTACGAGTTTGGGGGGATTTTTTGGTTTTTCTCTGGGGATATTTAGGAGTTTTTTGGGTGTTGGGTTATTGGGAATTTTTGGGCAATTTTTGAGGGGTTATTTTGATTTTTTTTTTCCATTTTGGCTGTGTTTTTTGCAATTTTTTGTCAATTTTTTGTCAATTTTGGGGGAATTTTTTTCATTTTTTTCTGGGCCTTTTTTAGGTTTCTTTTTAATTTTGGGAATTTGGGGGTTTGGGGGAGTTTTAGGAACATTTTAGAATTTTTGGGGAATTTTTTGAGGTTTTATTTCAATTTGTAAAAAATTTGGGTGGATTTCTTTGAAATTTGGGTGGAATTTTTTTTCATTTTATAAGGAATTTTTTAAAATTATCGAGGCTGAATTTTTTGAATTTTCTCTGAATTTATTTCCGAATTTTGTCCCCGCAGCCCCAGGACTGTCCCCAAGGTTGTCCCTCATGGTGGCGCTGGCAGTGCTGGCGCTGCTCCTGGGGCTTCTCCTCTTCACCTTCGGCCTCTGCCGCTACCTCAGGACAGGTGACAATGAGGGGACACCGAGGTGGCACTTTAATGTCACTTTCATGTCATTTTTGGTCACTTTTATGTCACTTTTTGTCATTTTAATACGGATTTTTGTTGCTTTTTTGTCACTTTTTTGTTGCTTTTTGTCATATTTTGTCATTTTCTGTCCCTTTTATGTCATTTTCTGTCCCTTTTATGTCACTTTTTGTCACTTTTATGTCACTTTTTGTCATTTGTCACTTCTATGTCATTTTTGTAATTTTTATTCTGTTTTTTCCTACTTTTTGTTGCTTTTTTGTCAACTTTTTTTCCAATTTTGTCGTGTTTTGTCCTTTCTGTCCCTGGTTTTTCATTTTTGTCACTTTTATGCTGTTTTTTGTCACTTTTTGTCACTTTTATCTCATTTTTTATCACTTTTATGCTGTTTTTCTGGGGTTTTGTTGCTTTTTTGCCACTTTTTTGTCCCGTTTTGTCATATTTTTCCTTTTCTGTCCCTTGTTTGTCACTTTGATGCTTTTTTGTCCATTTTTGTCACTTTTTGTAATTTTTATGCTGTTTTATCATGCATTTTTGTTGCTTTTTGTCCTTTCTTGACACTTCTTTGTCATTTTTATGTAATTTTTTGTCACTTTTATGCTGTTTTTTCTTGCTTTTTGTTGTTTTCTTGTCCCTTTTTGTCGCATTTTCTCTTCTTTGTCCTTTTTCTGTCACTTTTCTGTCACTTTTATTCTGTTTTTTCTTGCTTTTTGTCCACTTTTCTCACCTATTGTCCCTTTTTCATTTTTTTTCTCATTTTTCTCCCTTTTTTGTCCACTTTTCTCTCATTTTAATCTCATTTTTGCCCATTTTTTCCCTCCAGGTTACACCCCAATCCCTGGTGACACCCACGCAGGTGAGACACCCAATGTCACTTTTAACCTTTTTTTTGTCATTTTTAAAGTAATTTTTGTCCTTTTTTTGTCACTTTTCCACCTCTTTTTCTCCCTTTTTTGTCATTTTTTGTGCTTTTTTTCCACTTTCTCCATCCCTTCATCTTCATTTTTGTCCCTTTTGTCACTTTTTTGTCCCTTTTTCTCCCTTTTCTAACAATTTTTCTCCCTTTTCTGTCATTTTCTGCCCCTTTTTGTAATTTTTTCTCCATTTTTCCCTTTTCTGGTCCATTTTATTGCTTTTTGTCCTTTTATCTCCTTTTCTGACACTTTTTTCTCATTTTTTTTCACTTTTTTGTCGATTTTTGTCCCTTTTCGCCAATTTTAGTCCTTTCTTGTCCCTTTTTTCCTTCCCCCCTTTTTTGTCCCTTTTTATTGCTTTTTTCTCCTTTTTTCCACTTTTTTCTCCTCTTTTTTTCACTTTTTCTCACTTTTTGCTGCTTTTTTGGCATTTTTTATAATTTTTTATCCCTTTCCCCCCTTTTTGTCCATTTTTGTTGCTTTTTTCTCTCCTTTTGTCCCCTTTTTCTCCTTTTCTCTCCCTTTTTTAACTTTTTATCCCTTTCTGTTCCTTTTTTGTCCCTTTTTATTGCTTTTTCTCCTTTTTTGCCCCTTTTTCCTGCTTTTTTCATTTTTTCTCCCTTTCTCTTGCTTTTTTCTCTTTTTCCTCCCTTTTTTTCACTTTTCCTCCCTTTCTCTTACTTTTCTCTCCCTTTTTTCTCGATTTTTATCTCATTTTTTACCCATTTTTCTCCATTTTTGCCCCATTTTATCCCTGCAGGTTACTCCCCCCTCCCCGGTGACACCTAAGCAGGTGAGGGACCCCAAAATCACCTTTGGCTCCTTTTTTTTGTCCCTTTTTTGTCTTTTTTTCCCCATTTTTTGTCACTTTTCCTTCCCAGGCAGCACCTGAGGACCCTCCCAGAGATGGTGACGGCGACCGGGCTCGAAAATGCAGAAAATCACCCCAAAAATCCCCTCAAAAATCCCCAAAACTCCCCCCTAAACCACCCCCAAAATCCCCCAAATCCCGCCCAAAAATCCACCCCAAAATCCCATTAAAAAACCAAAAAAATTCCCTAAAAATCCCCCCCAAAAAATCTCAATTAAAAACCCAAAAAAAGCCCCAAAAATCCCCCTTAAATCCCATTAAAAAACACCCCAAAGAATCCCCCAAAATCCCCCTCAAGTCCCGTTTTAAAAACCCCCAAAAGTCCATTTTAAAACCCTAAAAAATCCCTAAAAATCCCATTAAAAATCTACAAAATATTTCCCCAAAATCCCATTAAAAATTCCCCAAAAATTCCCCTCAAATCCCACAAAAAAAGTCCCACAAAGATTCCCAAAATTCCCCCAAAATCCCTCCCAAAAATCCCCCTTAAATCCCATTAAAAATCCCAAAAAACCCCCAAAAAATCCCACTTATAATCCCCCCAAATCCCACCCCAAATTCCCCCTAAAATTTCCATTAAAACCCAAAAAATCTCCCCAAAAAACCCCAAAATTTCCAATTGTGAAAAATAAAAGCGGTGAAAATTTTGGGGACTTTTAAAATTTTATTTAGAATTTCTTTGGGATTTTTGGGGGCATTTTTGGGAATTTTTTGTGGGTTTTTTTTGGGGGGGATTTTGAGGGAGGAATTTGGGTTTTTTCTTATTTTTTTGGGAGATTTTTTTTGGATTTTTTATTTTTTAGGATTTTGGGGTGGATTTTTGAAACAAATTTTGGGGAATTTTTGTTGATTTTTAGGGCTTTTTAAAAACTTTCGGGACTTTTGGGGGGATTTTTTTGGATTTTGGGGGAATTTCGTTGATTTTTAGGGCATTTTTGGGGAACTGTTTTTATTTTTTGGGGATTTTGGGGTGGATTTTTGAGGGGATTTTTTGGGGATTTTGGGGGATTTTTTTATTTTTAGGGGCATCTTGTGGAGGAATTTTGGGAAATTTTGGGTGGGGAGAGGTCTGGGGGAGGGTTTTCCATTTGGGGTTCCCAAAATGTCCCCCTAAAAGGGGGTCGCGCCTAAATCTGCCTAGCAACAGCTGACGTCACACTCTTCGCCAGCCGTGATTGGTCAGAGCCCCTCGCCCTAGCATAATGCATGTCCTCCCATTCCACGTCCACGCGTGAGCGGCCATTTCCCCTCCGCGTGTCGCCCTCAGGCCTCTGTGTCCTCTCTTTGCCACCTCTTTATCACCTTTCTATCACCATTTTGTCACCTCCGCGCGTGTCTTTACCCCTGTAAATCTCCCATTTGCCCCCCACGCGTGTTTTTTATCCCTTTAAAACAAACCCCGGTGGCATCTGAGGGGAATGCCCGTAACCAAAATGGCGGCCGCGTCCGTAACATCGCTACAGCGCATGCGCAACACAGGGAGTGTAGGCGGGAAGGCGGAAGTGTTTTGCCGTACAGCAAAAGTGCGCATGCGCTAAGGGAAGTGAACCCCTGCCCGCTATATAAGCGGCCGGGAAGCCCCGTGGCTCTCTTTTTGCCGGATCGGAGGAGAAGCCGCCGCCATGTGAGGGGGGGAGCGCGGGGAAAAAATGGGAATTTTATGGGAAAAATGGAATTTGTGAGGGGAAAATTGGGATTTGTGAGGGGAAAATAGGGATGGGGAAGGTGGCGGGATGGGAATTTGGGTGGTGAGGGGCGGAAAATGGGGAAAAATGGAGATGGGAGCG
>JAXCLO010000394.1:0-12661 GCA_035583995.1 Arremon aurantiirostris
GTTAAAACTGATTGACAGCCCAGCAGGGGGCGAGGGGGGAAGGGGAAGAGGGGTATTGGCACACCTGGGGAAGGGACTCGGAAGTTTAAGACAGGATATTACAACACACCGCAACACACCATGACACCTGGACTGTGTGTCAGAACACACATTCAAGAATGTGTTCACCTACCTTATGCTGTGTCTCCACTAGTAATTAATAACTATGTGCATGAATAAGGCATACAGAATGTGCCAAAACAGTGGCAAAAGAGGCAGCACCTCAAATTGATTTTCTAAAATTTTACCTTCTGAAATGTAATCATTTGTTGAAATTCACCTATTAATTCTAGTGTTTAAATATGGAGTTAGAGTAAGGATGCTCTTGTGTGATACTTTAAATTATGAACATTTATGAATAGCTTCTTTTTCATTACTCTGTGGCTTCCAGTGAGGTGCCAAGGATAAGTCAGATATGCAAAGTAATTGCAGATCATAGAAAAAGAAATAATTAGCTTTGTAATAGAAAAAAATGTCTGTAGTTAGCATAGGATGCTAAAGCCAATTTTAGCTTCATTAATCGAAGTAGTTACTTAGCATCCAGTACGCAGTATTTTAAAGTGGCAACTAATCAATATTCAGTACCCAGAATTTTAAAGTGGCAACTAATCAATAAAAACAAATGAATATTGGTATGGCAAGACTTGTGCAATGTCGTATTTACAGTGGCCCTGAGGCAAGCTAGATCCTACATTAAAGGATCCATAAGCTGATGCAAAGGCTGAGGCCCTGCATGCAGAAAGCCTCGGTGGTGGGGATCAGGGAAGGAAGGTGAATATTCACCCCTGTGCTCCTGATGGGATTGCAGAGCTCTGCTGGAACTGAGCCCGGACATGGATTACCTTTCCAGCAGAGCCCGGTGCTGCTCCACAGCGCTTGGCCAATGTCCGTCTGTCAGGAAACAGCTTCCTCTTCCCAAGGGTTCCAGCACTTCCCCCTTGTTCACTGAAAGGGAAAGAGAAAACCTCCCATTTTTATCAGCAACAACACAGCTCTGTAAGCTTTGAGTACTGCCTGACTCATTGCTCTGCTCTCAAAGTGATAGGAGAATTAGAATAAAATCAGATTTTTTTTTTACTAAATTTATAAAAACAAAAAGAATCCCCAAAATCTAATCAAAACTAATCAATGAAAATTCCAGGCCAAATAATGTCATACAGAAATTTCAGTAACAGCTATCAAAAAAAAAAATCACAGTCAGCACCTTGATCAAATGCTAGATTTTCTCTGATACATATAACACAGTGTAAGGACATAATCATACATTGCAAAAAACCTGTATTACTGCAAAACTGCATGTAACATTCAGAGTCTCAGAATTTAAAGCAGGAGTGTTAGTACTGAGAGACTTGGGCTGGTTTTATTTAAGGATATATGAGAAATAATAAATGGGTTTTGTCCTAAAAAATGTGACTAGAAAATGGAATGTCAAAATAAGCATTATTTGATAAAACCACATAATTTAAAAAAACCTGCTTCACTTTCTTATTACTTTTTTCCCCCACATATTTTGTTGGATTAAATTTGGCTTGAAAACAGCCAAATCTGATAATTTACTACTGTAATACATGTATTTTACAGTTGTTCATGAAAAGAGAAGAAAAACAATACAGAAAAAAGAAATCTGTTTTCTATAAATGGATATCCTTCAGAAGTTGTTTTTCAAAATTATTGTTTCAATAATTTAACCCTCAAGAAGACATTCTCTCTAGAGTTTAAATCAGATTATTTAAACAAAATTATTTTCAAACTTTTCTAGTAAAAAACATTTCAGCCCTGCCTACTCTACAGTTTGTCTTCACCTGGGCTTTTATTTTCTGTTTTCCTTGTTTTGGCTCAGAACCTGGATTTCCAGGTTGATGTGTCAGCAGCAAGGGTGACTTAGTGGGGTGACATTCTTCAGTTTCCTGGGCTGCCTTCCAGTCCACACTATGAAGAGATTTTAAACTGTCTCTCTCCCCTTAATTGCTTGTTTAAAGGGATACACACAGTGGAATTTCTGATAAAAATATATTCCTTCAGAGTTTTGTATTTTTCAGGTTTTATAGTACCTAAAACAGAACTACCTAAGCACACTAATTTGGCCTTTGTCAAAATGACTGAACTAACACAAAAGCCTTAATATCAGTGAAATAAATGGAGATGAGCAAATCAAAGATTTCCTGACACTTCAAGCTATTTTTCCTTGGGATCCTATACCCTCTCTGTCAGTGTTAAAATTGGCTCTTCCCTCAAATCACAAGTATTTTTCATTTTCAAAGCAATTGACCTGCCTGAAGGTTTCACTGCACACTTGATGTACACACCCAACAGCTTTGATTTCCTGCACCATTGTGCTGGTTTTTAGCTGGGATACACTTTGCATGACCTCTTGTTCATTCAGTATTTTACAGTGGAAGTTATTTTTTGCAAAAACTATTCTTCAATGGCTACTGTTAGGTAATTAACTGTGATAATGATAAAGATATTTATGAACATATGAACTTCTCAGGCAGCCTGGTCAGCAAATCTTACTTATTAGTACCAGGTGTGTACGGATTTGCCAGCACTACAGAGTTTAATCAGGATTTTTAGGTAGCTGTGATTAGAGACCAGTTCTTCTGACCGGGTTCATTGGGTTTTTTTAAACAACAAGAATTGACACCTCTGACCTCACCCTCTTTATTTTGATGAGCATTTAATCTGTTGTTAAAAAGATCACTTTTGTTTAAATAAAGACTTCCAATTTGTGCCTGGAAATAATGCAATCAAAGGAAAAAGAATGCAGTCTCTGCTTGAAATTCCAATGCTTTGAGATGATATAAGACCTGATTCTGTTCCTAAATGCTGGTACTGAAATTAAGATTTATGGGTAAGTATTAGAAGAAAATAACTTTGAGTTACATGCAACAGCATTTAATTGCATCATTTAAACTCTTAAGCATTTCAATTTTATTTTCATTCAGTTTTTTTCATAATTAATTTGCAGATTTCCAGAATGCATTAGGATGAAACTTTTAAATGGCTGGATCGTTATTAATGGATGATATAAATATATTATTCATTATTTTTGGTTGTCCTGGTAAATGGCACTGAATAATTCTGACTGAATATTAAATTAAACATGATCTTTAGTTTAATTCAAAAGCAAAATGCATCTCCAGTAATAATTTGTTAAAATATAGAATACTTGAGGTGTCATTTTGTAATAAATACTCTGTAACAAAATGTTAAAAATGGTTAATGTCACACTTTGCTTTTCTCTAGAAAATGGCAGGATCACCCAGGCAAAACTGATTTTCAAGTAGCCAACCTTTTCAAAGATGTCATCGCCAGCAGATCTACTCCAGCACAGAAATAAATTCTCAAAGCTCAGATTAACAAAGCAATGCTAAAACCTGCAGCCCAACTGATTGCTGTGCTAGAGAATAATTGCATTTATACAAAAAACACCAGAGAGCATGTATGAGAATATTGCCTCAGAGAAGCTCCACTAACTCAGGAACAAGCCATTTTTAAACCTCCTACATCATACAGTCCCTAACGAACAGATGATCACCCTCTCACTGCCAGTTTTATGCCCTAATTCTTCTCCTTTAGAGGATGACCAAATATTTCCACAAGCTGCCACTTCTGGCTGATTAATCAATTCAGCAGTTTGGCTTTGACACCATCAAGTTAAGCAGTGCTCAGAAGTTTTCTGTGTGATGATGGCCTCGGTGCCCTGGCTGCAGGGAAAGCCTTTCCCTCAGGAGCAGCCTTCAGGGACTTCCACAGCTAAATCCAGAGAGCTGTTCCTTACATTCCCACTTTCTCTTCTTCTCCTCCTTTTGGCACCACCCCCTTCACTTCCCATGTCCACACTCTTGCCCTTTCACCACATTTATGAGAAGTCACAATGTGTTTCCCAAGCTTTAAAGCTCCTTCTCCATAGGAATAACCAGGATAATCACGGCTCAGTGAAACATGCCAGGAGCAAAACTGGAATGTCACAAGTCCTTCTCCAGTTGCTGTTGGCTTGCACAGACTGAACACAGCATTTTTCACTGAAGGAAGAAATGCGAATGTGTCAGGTGAAAAATCTGCTGTACCAGTGACTGTTGTGGTTTCTGTGCACAGGACATGTATTCAGCAGGCTTACAGTGCCATGCCACTGCTAATCTGCACAGGTCACTCCAGAGGGATGAAACAGGTTAAGCTTTCACACCAAATTATCTCACCAAGACTTCCCAAAAAGCCTTTCCTGAACCAGGGGATTCCAACATGGAATTCATGGACAGGATTTCAAAAAGACATTACATATCTGTTAGTACATATCTGTTAGTACATAATAAGGTTTTTGACAGAACTGATAAGCAGAGGTAGATCTACTTTGTAATACATTAATTTTAACCCAAGTTTTTGGTTTTGTGAATGAAAAGCAGGGTGTTGAATCCAGTTATCAGTATAAAGTTCATCTAAAGGTTTTTCAGAACCTGAGAGAGTACTACAAATTTCCTAAGATCTTTCCTCTACAGTTAGATGAAATTCATACTCTAGATCAGAAAATTTCTTCTCTGGAAACTTTTCAAATCTAGTAGGAACCTTTGAAAACATACTGGAGTTATTTAGAATGTTAGGTCAGCAACATGCAAGCAAATAAAAGCAAAAACACACACACAAAAAAAAAACCCAAAAAAAACCAAAAAAAAACCAACCCAAATCTTTTTTCCACACACTCATAGACCACAGTGAACTTCTTTAAGAGTGAGGAATTGCCACAGACTTTTTAAAATGGGCTTTTTGCTTTAAACTAGCAGCCTTCCCATCTGTTCTGTGCTCATTAGGAATGCAAAGAGAACACATCTCACAGTTCCATCACCACAGAGTAAAACTGAACTGTTTAAATGGCTGGGGAGAAGCTTCCCATGTTCCCACCATGGTATTTCCAGCTGTGTTTCCCATGTTTGTGACGCATACAAGGAAACACGATGCCCTGAATGACAGGGAAGCTTTAGAGTTACTAAAAGCTTTTTTGTATCTGCTGTTAGACACAACGATCTGTCAGTGTAGCACTGCAGCTCATCCTCCTGAATCTGGACCGGGAGCTCAGCACAAAAGTGAAGAGACAGCATGAAAAAGAACAGTGTACATTTATTTGGAATTAGAGCAACACCTTGGGTAACAGAATCGACTCCATCTATCATTAATACCTCAGCTGCTAGAAATGAGTATCAATTTTATGTACCAAGATATTACTTTTATTAATACCTGGTAAATCTAACAGGTGCTGGGGAATGCTTAGGTCAGGAAATGACATCTGGCTGGCAATAATCATGAATAAAACTACCCCTTTAAAAAGTAAAGTTAGTTGGGTCTGAATCGGGAAAAATCACAAATGCAGAATGTAACGGGTGAAATAGTAACAGAGATATTCAGGAAGCAATCAAAAGCAAGAGCAGATTTTTAAATACGTGAAAAGCCGCCAGACTGAATAAAAAGGATTTGCTTACAGCACTATCAGAGAAAAATGGGACACGCAAAACAATTACTTGTCTTTTACTAAAGATGAGGTACTGTGAGACTGCAACAAAGCAACTGTGCCAGGAGACTTCCACAGACTGCTGGTGGTTCAGACTGAAAATGGGAACAATTGTGGTTTAAATAAGATGATTTGTAAGCCATGTAGAAGAAATTTCCTAGAACCCTCCAGACTTCTAACAATATAGCAGTCATTAAATGTGTAGGAGATAGATAATAGACGGCACATTTAAAAATGCGTTGGTTAAATTACATAGGAAAGCAAACATTGCATAAGATAGCATTTGGTGTTGGAGATGCTATGTTAGATTTAAAGCAGATTGTCAGTTTCTATTTTTTCCCATTTCTTCAGGTTTTTAAAAATAAAATTCATGCTTCAAAGTAATAACTTGCTTTATGAAAATCCCTCAGAATAAACTCCTGCACACATTCTATAAATCAATCCATTTCTTTCGTAAGTTTCGTGCCAATGCTGCCATGGTATTTCTTTGTTCCATTTCAGCAATTACCTATAGCAAAGAAATCCATTCACAATTTGTCTAGTGGACCTTGCACAAGCAACGCAAGTCTTTCTTACCACTCTCCTTACATTTTCTCAGAAGTTATTTTGACCGAGAATCTAGTGATGCCAGCCTGGTTTTAAACCACTTTTTGTGCTGATCTGCCTTCTACCATTTGAGGAGCAGTTCTGGTATTTGAGGAACACCAGAAAAGATTCTCCATAAATATTCTAGGAACACTGAAAAGCCCGTTCTGTTTTCTGTGGTAAATGGGGCTTTCTGAGGGTGTTTTATTTTGGTTTGGGGTCTGAGGTAGGCACCCCATGGAAGGGCTGATTCACCTTGACAGCCCCAGTAGGAGATGGACACGGCTTCCCCCACAGGGTTCTGAGGGAGCTTTGGAGGACAAACATAAAATCAAAACAAAATCAAAATTCAAATGCACAGAAAGAAAACACACAAAAAAGATGGCTAAAAATGAACTTGCCAAGTGCAGACACCGGGAAGGCTCCGCCGGTCTGTATCCACCTGTTCGCCGGCCCTGAGGGGAGGCTGAGGGAGGGAACGCCACCCCCTCACGGCTTCCCGCCCTTTTTCAGGCCTCTGAGGGCGGGAAGAGCCCTCCCCTCATGGCTTCCCTCCCTCAGAAATCCTCAACAGGGTGGGAAGTTGTGCGGTGCAGCTGTTCCTCGTTCTTTTGAGGACTTCTGAGGGCGGGCAGCGGTGAGGGGGTGGCGTTCCTGCCCTTTTAGAGGCTTTTTAGTCCCTTTGCTCAGGGCTGGTTGGTTCTGAGGGTGCGGCGGAGCCTCTGCTCATCAGGGCTGCCGAGAGGTGCTGGTGTTCTCCAGGTAGCTTGGTGGGTCTTAGCTGGCTGTGACCGCAAAGTGCTTCCTCCCTCCACTTTTTCAGGAAAGTATAAAATTTTATGTTTTAAGAGGAGTAGAGCTCTGAGGGACTGTTTACAGCCCATCCGTGCTGCCTCCCCTTGCGGCTCCTTTGCTTTTGGCTGTGGTACTGGGTGAGGTATGAGGTAACAACTTTCTCTCTGCTTGTGATTTTATATTTATATATTTTATTTTTAAAGTGCATGTGTATATCTGTACATGCTCTATGTTTATACCTACATACATATTTGTCAGTGTCCAAGGCTGGAGAGAAGACCCTGCTGAGCACTTTCAGGGAGGAGAGGGTTAACCCTGCTTGTGGACCTGGTGTGTGAGGGATAATGGTTTAACTTATCTCATATACTTAATAAACCAACTGGCAGGGTGTTAATAAAAGAAATAGCTACTACTAAAGCTTTTCTCTCTCACAGAAGAAAACAAGGCCATGATTTTGGTTTTATCAGACCTCAACATTGCCTTGAGGGAGTGGGGTGGGTTTAAAGTAGCTATTAAAATTATTGCTTGGGAATGAGATTTGATTAAAAAAACAGCAGCCTCATGGCTTTACAGAAGCCTTTTGGTAAAATAGTGCCGTTTCAGGTTGTTGTTTGACCTCTGGGCGCTGCTTTATTGAAGACGTGTACTTAGAATATTACAGATATGAAATGGAAAAGTGCCTCACCTTTTATTATTTTATATTTGAACAGCAAATATGGGCCACTAGAAGGGAAAAGATTTGCTTGCCCCACTGTTAAATGTGCATTATTTTTGTGGCACAGATGGCTCTTACTCAGCAGTATGATGTTATTTTTACAACTTCAGGATTTTGTTTTCTTTGCGATTCCTTCTGGTGATTAGAATTCAGCAGAGACAAGTGCGTGTGTATCTGTGTTTTGTTTGAGTTTTTTGTTAGTTTGTTTTGAAAGGGGGCCCAAACATGTCAATTGCTGGTACTCTCTCCCTGAAACTGACTTACCAAAGCATCCTTTGCCTGGAAATAAACACTTGTAGCTGCTGACAGCCTTCCAGGTGAAGGTCTGTGGTAGCCCTTGACCCTCCCCGGGTTCAAGTAGTAACATCAGCCAAAGAGGTGTGAGAAAGGCCATCTTCAGTATGGTTTTCATTCTACAAAAGCAAATTGTAAGTAGTGGATATAAGCATTTTATTTGCTGGTGTGTCACAGACATTTTTTCATAAAAATCCTTTCTTTTAGGAATTGTCCTTTCTGGGAAACTGGGGCCCCAGAAGAAGAATGTAAACAATTGTTATCAGCTGCTGTGGAATGTGGCAGGTGCGCCTGTGATTGGCTCATGTTCCATGTTTACAATTGGGGGCCAATCACAGGACCAAGTGCAGGGATAGATTCCCTGCACACAGAACTTTGTTGTTCATTCTTTTCTATTCTATTCTTAGCTTAGCAGCTTCTGCAACTTTTCTCTCTATTCCTTTTAGTATAGTCATAATGTATTATATATCATAAAATAATAAATCCAGCCTTCTGATCATGAAGCCGAGATTCTCGTCTATCTCTCTCACCCTGAGGAACCCTTGCAAAGCCATGCAACAAATGGGTCTGAAGGGAGTGAGACAGGGCTCTTCTGTCTGATGTGATGCAGTGAATACAGAGAGAAAGAGAGACAAAAACAAAGGCTGCTTCTCATTTGCTTTCAAGCATTTCAAGTTTGTATCACTGAGCAACTCCTTACACAGACCAATTTAAATAGGACAAGGGGGGATGGTTTTAAACTAAAAGATGAGAGATATAGATCAGGTGTTAGAAAGAAATTCTATAATCAGAGAACAGTGACCCACTAGAACAAGTAACCCAGAGGAGCTGAAGATGCCCCATCTCTGGAAGTGTTCAAGAACAGCTTGGATAGAGCTCTGAGCAACCTGACCTAGTGGAAAATGTCCCTGCTTGTGGCAGGGGGTTGGAACCAGATGAACTTTTGAGGGCCCTTCTAACCCCAACCATTCTATGATTCCATGATTCTATTGTAGTTGCACATTAGCAAGTGGCTTTTTTTTTTTATATACATATTTAGTAGTGGAGAAGGAGCATCCAAAACAGGCGTTTTCAATAGTAAAAATTGCTAAAAATTTTTCAGATTAGTTTTTTATCTTCTAACCTTTTGTTAGCAGCAAATACTAATTGTATCTTCTAATCTTTTGAAGCAGCACTAGAAAAACACTGTCAATAGACAAACTGTCAATAGAATGTCCTTTTTGGCTTTATCTAAATATTCTAAATACAATAAAGTGATTCCTTAAGACATCATTATTTCATTTATAACTATAACATGAAATATTTTGAAATATCACATTTTATGAAAAATCCTAAGACTTTTTCTTTGTTTAGAACAAAACCAAACTTCAGAACTTCTAGGGCTTCACAGACCTGTCTAATAAGAATATGTGTGATAAAACTATTTCATACCTTTGCTTTTAATGAAGAATTATAACCATAAATGTTCAAAATATGTTAGACTTTCTTTAGGATGCATTTGTACACTTAATGGAGGGATAACAGTTAATAACTTGACAGAGTACAGGAAGAGGATTTACATATTAGTGGTACTGGTGTTCCCTGAAGAATGGGATAGAAATCTCATATGGTTATAAAAGCCTGGTTCTTTATTGTCCCCAAATGCAATTTTTGTGGGGAAAAGAGTGGGAAGTGTCCACTATGGGAGTTACTTGTGTTTGTGGGAAAACATCCCTCCAAATTAGAAATAATTGTGAAGTAATTTATTGTGAGTTATTTGTTTTTCTTACAGTCTTCAGTAATTATCATGAATACGCTGTAGGTAAAGTACAACATTATTACATCAACTTTTTATGAAGCTGAATTTTTCTTTTTTTTACTGACTTTGCCAGATAGTCACTGAAATTCAAAAACTCAAGATATGATCTGTTTAGTTTAAGCTAATCTTTAAGTGAACCGTTGGAGATTGCTAACAGTACATGGAACAATCTTTTCCTATGGAAACATTCCACACATATAGTTTATGAGCATAGCTGGCCTCGCTAGGCTCTGGCTTGCTCTACATTTCCTTGTATTTTGCATTCCCATGAATGAAAATGAACTATTATTTATTCTTGGCTCTCCCAAGAATGGAGTGAAGGAGTAACTTAACTTTTGCCCTCGGTGTCTCCACCTCCTCCAGTCAGAGCAGATGTCACAGGCATGTGCTAGCTTTCAGCCATCCTTATTATGTCTTAATCATGTTCTGAACTCGCTCATTCCCAGGAGTCAACAAAGAGTAGTCAGGCAGTAGGAGTAGTTATGGGAAAGAAGAATAAATAGTGCAGATGTCAGGAATTAAATCTAGACCATATTTAAAATGCCTCTGGCCTCTCCTGGAGCCCAAATCTCAACTGTTCTCTTCAGAGCCCCAGTCCAATGGTTTAAGTGTTCTGGCATCGGCCCTGGATGCAGCTCTGAACCTACAGAAGGGTTTCTCAGCTCTGGGCTGTGTCCAGTTACCCCAGAGCAGCCTCACCTCCCTGATGGGAGTGCAGGGATCTCAGTGAGCTTCCCCCAGGGACCACCACCTTGATCTACAGCCCAGACAGGGTCTGGGCTTACCAGAGGGAAGGAGAGAGGTGAGTAATCAGCATGGTGCCAAAATGTCCTGAGTTGGAACAGACCCACAGGAATCACTGAGTTCACTTCTGTCCCTGCACAGGACAGTCCCGAGAGCCACACTGTGTGCCTGAGAGCACTGTCCAGACATTTCTTGAAATGTGCATTGAATTCTGTCAGGCTTGGTTCTGTGACCAATTCCCTGGAGAGACTCTTCCAGTGCCCAAACACCAACAGGGGGAATAATCTCTTCCAAGTATCAAACCCAGACCCTCTGGCAGCTTCAGACCATTTCCTCAGGTCCTGTCACTGGTTATCAGAGAGGAGATCAGCACCTGCCCATCCTCTTCCACTCATGAGGAAGTTGCAAACCATGATGAAGTTTCCCCTCAGTCTCCTCTTCTCCAGGCTGAACAGACCAAGTGACCTCAGCCATTCCTCATGCAACTTCCCCTCAAGGCTCTTCACCATCTTTGTGCCCCTCCTTTGGACACTTGCTATGAGCTTTTTATCTTTATATTGTGGTGCCTAAAAGTGCACACAGGACTCAAGGTGAGGCCATGAAACAAAAAGTGACAATCGCCTGCCTTGACTGCTTGGAGTGAAGAATAGCCAGAAGAATAGGAGGAAACACCAAAAAGAGGCAGGAAAACCAAGAAGTGACCTGGTAACCAGGGAGAGGAGGAGTTCTGCCCTGTGGAGAAGCCATGCAGGAGAGCAGGGCTCCCATCACCTGCCCTAAACCTGGAATGCAAATTCCATACGGCACACGCCGCTGGTTTGCAGGGTGGCCACCAGATGCCACCAGTGAACCAGGAATGAATTTGGTTTGGCTTTGGTTTTTTTTTTCTCTCTTTCTCTCAAGAGGGACCTGCTGGACTCCGGGAATGTTTGATATGGTTCGTGAATAGTTTTTGGTTCCTTCTGTGAAGGTGACAAGAGTATTAAATCGCAGACACTTGAAAATTCATAGCACAGAGGTAAAAATAGCAGAGCCACTGGACCAAATCTGTGCCTTCAGTCACAGCAAGTCTCTTCAAAATATTTTAACCCTTAAGTAACTTCATTGATCTTACTAACAACTCACTAAACAATACTGTGTGAGAAATTAACAAAGTCCATCAAAATTATTTGCATTTTGACCCAGTGTTTGATTCAATGGCCTCTTCTCTCCTCACCTTTTTTTTATTTTCTTTTTTTTTTTTCTATTTGCAAATACCAGGCAAAGGGGTTTTTCTTCTATTTTATTTTTTATCTATATATATAGTCTCATGTTTGAGACTCAGTTCAGCTTAAATTTGATGAGGTTATTTTTATGTAACTATTTAATCAGCAATTTGGGGAATTGGGGAATTTTAACCCATCATGAACTTCTATTTGGCAAACTTTGTATTTGCAGGAAGAATTACACAAAATCTATTTGGAAACGTCAGCAGGATTGACTTTGAAATGACAGCTTTTGTTCACTTCATTTCCAAACAGCTAAATAAAATACAAAAACAGCACAATAACTGGTAACTGAAATTAATAACCCATTTCCAAATCTATGAATAACTCAGTTGTTATATTATTATTTATTTTTGAGTTTAATAACAGGCATGCAGTTATTTCTATGTCAGTAAAACTATTGTAATACACATATTGGACTATCAAGCATATTGATCATCAAAGAATACACAACAGTCATAATCCAGAACCAAAGATATTCTGCTCTTGACCACCTCAGCTTAAAAATAAACTATCAACATGAATCAAATATAAGGTCGTTTTTACAGATGATAATACTGACATAATTTTAACACACTGGAATGATTTGAACAGGATCTGGATGTTATTTCCATCTTAACTAATATATTGGTGTTAGCATTATAAGCTGTTGATACACAAATACTGCTACAGCATTGCTAGTCTAGACAGCCACAACACACAGAATATCACCATATGACATCAGAAAGCTTCAACCCATACAGAGCAACACCTCACCGCTTCAGAAGGCTTCAACAATCTGATCTTTGTTTTTATACCCCTCATATTGATGCATTGCCCCTGTGTGCCCTCTGTTCCCTGTGGTGTTGGTCAGTGCCCCTGGGCACTCCCTGGCTCATTGCTGTCAGTGCTGCTCACCTGCTGCTCACAGCTGTGCCCACTGGGGA
>JAXCLO010000395.1:0-12607 GCA_035583995.1 Arremon aurantiirostris
TCTCTTTCTAATTCTTGCAATTTTAAAAGGAAAATTATATTATTATTTTACATAATGGTATGCAGCAGAATCTGTGTTTGAACAATAACCACTGCTAAATGCATTACTGTTTCCCCAGATAAATAGGTTTTACTTTTTTTCTTCTCTCTTCCATTTATATGCACATTCTCAAAGGGAACATAGTGTCACAGACATCTTTTGTGAAAAATCCTTTCTTTAGGAATTTTCCCTCCTCTGGGAATCCGAAGCCCCAGAGAAAGAATGTAAACACTGGTTGTCTGCTGCTGTGGAATGTAACAGGTGCACCTGTGATTGGCCCATGTTCTATGTTTACAATTAAGGGCCAATCAAAGACCAAGCTTTCTCTGGGACAGATCGGAGAGAGCTCCGTTGTTATTCATTCTTATTCTATTCTTAGCTTAGCAGCTTCTGAACTTGTCTCTCTATTCCTATCAGCATAGTCTTCATGTATTATATATCATAAATTAATAAATCCAGCCTTCTGATCATGGATCAAGATTCTTGTCTATCTCTTCACCCCTGAAAGACCCTTGCAAGCCCAGTAACAAACATAGTGCTCATACTGTAAAAGGCTTGAATTGTTCTTTTTTTTTTTTTTTAAGAGTACTGGAATTAAATGAAGACGAAAAGGGGTATGTATGAAATGCAATTTGGTTTCGAATACTATCAGTAATCTCTATGCACCTACCAAGACACATACCTCTCTTATTGAAGATTTGCTTCAGAAAATGTTAAAAGCACCTCATAGCCTGGTGTCTCCTGTGTGTGTGTAATGAAGGATGGTGAACATGCACTGTTGAAGCAGCTGTAATTCCTTCTACTGTTTTAAATTCCCTGGGAGTAGGAATTCAGTTCACTTTGCAGTGTAAATTTTGTTGCCACTTCACCAAACAGTTAAAAGAAAAAAATCCCCACCAGTATTGAAATGGCTTTGCTGCTTGAGTCAAGTCAAGGTTTAGTGAGTTGATATAAATTGGCATATTTGAGTCAGGTTGTATTTTCTGCCTTTTTAATATATGTTATCTTTATTATTAGGATAACAGTATGTTAACCATATTATCAACCCCTTGCACATCTTGTAAGCATCCACAAAATCCATATGGATTTCCTGCAGACAAAATTCATCCATTGGCCAAACCTCCATCAAACGCTTGATTCATTGATAAAACCGGGTAGCAGCAGAACAGAAGGAGGGAGAAGGCTTCAAAAACATTTTGTAGTCGACTTGGATCTTATCCCTGCCGGTCATGTACTAAGGGCTGGAAGGTAATTATTCTTTAATTCATTTTCACACTGTACATCTTCCTCTTTGAACACTACAAGGTGAGATGAAGATAATGGAAACATGTCTGTTCAAAAGCTGCAGGGAAAAATGAGTCGGCAGCTATGATCGTTTTTACTGAACCTTCATAACTTCTATTTTAGAACAATGTTAGGTCTGCATGTTATTGTACAAGTGCACACTGTATGCACACCAGATGGCAATTTGGGATTGGATGCAGGAGCTCAGGATATATGTAATGCTTTTCTCACAGCACACCTTGAATTCCAGGATCATTTCAAAGAACATTCTCATTTTTTTCTTTCCTTGTAATGAAACACATCTTTTCAATAAAGGTGTTTTCTGTTAAGATTAAGAAACTAGGAGTGGAGGAACTCATCTCTTAAACAATGAGAAGAAGTTCTGTTTCATTCTCTTTCCACTCCTGTGAAAGCATTAATATTAAAAGCTGAAGTGGCTTCTGGTTTAGAGTGGTTATGAAAAAAATCACAGATAAAAGGACTGAAATAACTGTAAGAACAGAACCGCTTTATATTTTTATCAGTAATAATGCTCTTCCATTATAAGACAAGAAAAAGTTCTTTGCCCTGCATTTAAACTTTAGCTAATCTCTTCTGCTCCAGCTGAATCCATTGGTTATCCAAGGTATTCTTAACCAAAAGAAGCAATTAAGAGTTACTATTTTTATGGACATCAAAACTCTCTTGAGGCCAATTAAGATCTAAATAATCAAAATCACTTGGAGTCTGTATTCCAAGGTATAATCCCACAGTGGCATTATAACCTCATCTGCAGTGGGGAAGTGAAGCCTTTCCCATTCATTAAGGCAAATGTTTTTGCAGGATAGGGTATGAAGAGTATTTTTGTGTCTATATCCAGTACATGGATTATGAAACCTGAATCTCCTGCATGAAACACATCCGTAATTAACCAAAACTTTCTTGATGGAGAAAGCAAATCCATCCACTCTTAGTCTTCTGCAACTGCTTAAGTTTTTTTTTCATTTCATTCCAGCCCCTACATTCAAACTCTACCTCAATAAATGGCAAGACAACTCTCTAAAAGAAACAGATTTACTGGGCTGGGTTTTTCCTCCAAAGAATATCTGCTGCCATCTGTTGACATCTGACGTGCTTTCGAGTCTTAAATAAAATACAATCAGATTATCAGATGTTACACATACAATTGAACCTCTTAGCAGCACTTGTAGATATTGTCAATTAGACACTTGAAACTGAACCATGTGTTTCCATGCTGCAATAAAAAAGACACAGGGAAGGCTGGAGTCTGTGAAAACTCCCAACTCCTCAGCAGAGAGCGGTAAAAATAATTTGTGTAGCTGTTGAGGAAAGTATTTGTAGTAAAATCAGTGGGAAAAGACAAAGGCTGCAGGGTGGTGCTTGCAGGGAGGAACTGAGTCATTGGAGGGCACAGGGATGGAGGAGCAGTGCATGGCAATGCAGGGCCCAATATGCAGCTGGGCTGAGTTTGGGAATAACAGTGGCTTTGTGCTTCCCTATGCAAATGTACAGGAGTCATTTTACAAATTCAAAAGAGGAAAATAGTTTGTGGGAGTGTAGAAAACCACAACAAAGTACCTTTATGACTATTCTGCATAAGCTCTGTTGTACTGAGTGCAGGACTTAAAATTTTTTGGGGCTCTTACAGTTTTTCTCCCTCAGCACTGCATTCATAAATCCATGAAGCCTTATTAAGGGAATGAGGCAATTCTCCCCTTCATTTTTACATCAGTACCAAAAAGTAAAAGTTATTGGCATGTATATAGACTTGTTCAGATGTCTTGTGTTGCAGTTAATTTGAAATAAGTTAATAAACTGTAGTTTGTTCCAGAATTTTATTTTTAAGACAATCCCCTACACATCTCTAATAGAGTCACAGCCTGTTGTACAGTATCTATGGGCATTAAGCCATATTTGGGGTTTTTTTCATAAGCTGAATTATACCCTTGCCTGATAAACTTCTTCATCCAACAGACAATGCTGTTTTCTCTTTATGCCTTTGCTAATCAGCTTGCAAGAGGAAATATTGGTCTAAGTGTGGTGAAATTCTGTACACTAAGTGCATCTTCCCCATCTGAAATGGGAATTTTTCTTCTGATCTTTGCATTGAGAGCACCTTCAGGAGAGTATTCAGATCTTTAGTGCTGATACAGGACCTGAAACGCCCCTGTAGCAGTGGGGAAGTGCTCTCCAGTTATGGGCAATGTGCACAACTATTTCCATTGCCAAAAGGAAGAAGTCACTCCTGTAGCTTCAGAGCTCTGCTCACATGGCAGACTGTACATTTTCAAGATGTAAACCTGATCATTTGGATTTATTTGGATCTAGCATTTATCATGTTTTATGTAGAGGCAAAACAGTACGTTTAGAGCAAATGCACATTTCTCTGTCAGTTTCTTTGGCTCAGATGGATCCAGGCTCTTACAAGACTCACCAATGTCAGGTGTGGGCTCAGTGCAGAACCTCTCCTGGAGGTGGTGCCTGCTTTCCCTAGAGGAACTGATCCTGCTTTCTACCAGCAAGTGACAGCTGGGAATCTCCTACCAGAGGCTCTAGAGATCCCCGTCAGCACACTGAATGTGCAATCGCTGCTTCACTTTGCATCTTTGCCCCAAAAAGAGACTTCAGGTCTTTTCAAGGGTATTCTGATTATTTTTCTATGCTGTTAGATAGAATTTTGTTTTAAGAATGTTTTGTCTTTGAAGTTCACAGTGTGTTTTTTATTTTCTTTATCCACCAGCTGCGGAGTAGAAACTGGAGGCTTGCTAGTAAGTGCTATCAATAAAAATGGAACTCCTTAAGTTTCAGGCATAATCCCCTATTATTATAAATGAGTTTAGTGAGATATAAGATAATGAAACAATAAACCCCTAAAACCTAAGATTTAGCAAGGAAATACCAAGAGAACTTGGAATGCTGCATTCTGATCTGAGTGATGTAATAAATGCTTAATCAACTACTACTGATAAATTTTAAGCATCAGAAGGATCTGGATGCAACAGCAATAGAATCAAGTTTTAGATTATTTGCAACAACTTTACATCTCTTTTGTTCTTAATAAAAAAAACAAACAGTAGCCCTGATTTAGAGGACTTCAAAGAATTTGAAAGGTTAAGAGACAGCAAAAATTGGTGCCAGCATAACTAGACACCGCTATGGCTATAGTAATATATATATATATATATAAATAGAGTTTGGATCGCTCTCTTCCAGGGGGATCATGATTGAAAGGAGTTCCAAGCTGCTAAATGTAGAATGCTGAGATTTCAGATCATACACGACTGTAACCTCAGATTTATCAGAGCAAAATGTTCTGACCCCCGTTGAAAAGTTTATTTAGAAGCTCAGCTAACACCTGAACAGCAATGTCAAGGGCCATGATGTTAGACTTTTTCCCCTACAGGATGCAGAACATTGTAGATGAAAGTGTTTTGGTTAATCTTCCATGTTGATCACAGAGTAAATGATTTCTTATGCAGCTAGCCAAGAGCAGATCGGTAGCAATGATTTCCAGAATATTATGGCACACCTATGATTAATTGCCAACATTGCCTATTCAACCAAGATAGCAACTGAAACAAAGACTGATAATTATGTTTACAAAATGGCAATTGAAAATAATTTGGTAGGTTGCAGTTGGTCCTAGGCTATGTTTATCAAGCAGATTTACTCTACTGTCTTCTCTTAGATCCAGATTCATGTGTAACAATTAATTACTCCTCAATTCTCTGTTGCATAGACATTTATCAACATGATGTGCCAGGGCTCTGGAGTTTGTAAGTAGGGAAGAATTATAAGAGACATTCCTCTAGGGGCTACAGGAAAGTTTGTGTCAATAGAGACCTAAGGTATGTCTATAGAAAGGGAAGTGGAAATCACCTTTCTCTTCCATTTTCTACCTTGCTTTTCCCTTTTCCAGTCTCTCTTGCTCTCTCTCTATGGCAGAGTGCTCCAGAAGAAGGGCCAGTTTCTCACTGTATATTTTTCTCCTGTTCAGCTTAGATTTCACCCTGGAAGAAGGTGGTGGACAGGTGAGAGCTTTCTGCTTGGCACAAGTGTGAATTTGTTCTAATAAAAAGCAGCAGAAAGTTAGTGGGCAGAACAGCTTCCAAATCCCTGCGGTCATCAAAGCCAGATGTGCATGGAACACATCATTAATGCCTCTTCCAGGTGAGAGGGAGCACAGTGAGCCCATGTGAAGGTTATTTCACAGAAATCCTTCTTTTACCCTCAGTTTCTAAAGCTATTTTCTGCTGTCTCTCATTTTGCTTTGATTTTCTTAAACACTACAGAATTGGAGGCAGCTGTGGCTTTTCACTAACTCATACAAGCATCAGGTGTTTAAAATCTACTCACACATGCATCAGGTGTGTAAAATCTACTCAAACAAGCATCAGGTGTGTAAAATCTACTCCTACAAGTATCAGGTGCATAAACAGCAGTAAAAGCTGTTTATGGGCCTTGATTTGGGTTCTTTCTGGCTTGGAAAAACAGTCTTGCAAGATGCTCTTCAGGAGGAGTGTTGGCTTTGGAGTGCCTTGGCTGCTTGGTTTGTCTGAAGGAGTGTGTTTTTCTGGATTCAGGAAGAGGTCAGTAAATTCTTGAGGTTTTTAGGTGGTCCACAAATGCTCTGAGTGGAGAAATATCTGCATGTTCAATTCAGATGATTAACAAAGGACTTTTTGCAAATGATATGTGACTTTTGGGATATAGAGCTACCAGAAAATGGCATAGTCAGAGGGGTGAAAAGATACCAAGGTGAAATAATTCCACTGAGTTGACAAATCAGCAAGTGTGGTTTGTGGCTGCTGGCCTCACATGTGGGTAAAGGAAAGGACTGGAGAAGGCAAGATGAAATCTTGTGGCATTATGAAGTGACAGACTTGCCCAAGTGTAGGTGAAATGGCGAAGGGAAAACAGAAATCATGTGGGGCAAACAGCCAGTGGAAAAATAATACCTGGTCCCTAGAAGTGAGTAGAAACTGGGATTTGAGGCTATAAATTTGAAGTAGGAAATGCCATCTTAAAGTTTGACATTTGTTTTAATATCAAATGTGATATTTGCTTGGCTTGAGTGTAAAAGTTCTCATCTTGCTTCAAATGTGTCTTGCTTTTTTTGGTGTGCTTGTGATTCTAATCCTGAATAATTTTGGGGTCAAGTGTAATACATTTTTATAGTTTGGAGTAATCTACCTGAATACTTCTTTTCTACTCTTACCAGCTGAAGTTAGCCAGTTATTTTGGTTTTTCTACTCCATAGATTTTTTGTGGTCTTGAAACATGTGAGAAGATGAAAGTTAATGTAAAAAAAAACTCACCTAGTTTCTGCTTTTTTAATTTTTTTTTTCCCTCAGATAATGTTTTTTTCTTGGGTTATATTAATCAGGAAGTTCTATTTATAAGAAAGTTTACTTCTGATTAATTAGATGACACAGATGTGTAGTCATAGTGTTTCAGACAATTTCCATGGGAAATGAAAATAAACTGGAGGCAGGGTGTGGTTTTTCTGGTTGAATTTCACTTGTGGTACTTGTGTGTAAAGCAGAAACAACATATTTGTGCTTTTTTATTTTCAGGGAAGATATGTATTTTACATTAAAACGTTTGTTAAAGTGTAAATAATAAGTGACCCAGACCAATATGTTTAAGATTTCACACTGTGAGTATTTTAAGTTTGATGTTAAAAGTGTATTTAAATGTCCCTTTTGTGAGGTTTAGGGAGCTTTAAGGGCATTTTACTTGTGTCCCGTGGCTTTGGGCTCAGTGAGCACCATTGATCTTGCTCTGTGACACTCCTGTAACTGTCAATAATGTGCTGCTTTCTCTTACCAAATGAGAGCCAATATATGTCATTAAATTAACCCAGCCTGATTCCAGGTAGACAACAAAGGCATACAGGGAGGGAGGAGAGGGACACAGCTTGGGTTGGTGCAGGATGTTGGCAGGTTGCTGAAGGTCTCACAGTTCCCCACTTTGCTGTGTCCAACTTAAATCTGCCATTTTCACAAGCTATGATGCTTTAGCTAGGTGAGAAATTGTTTTAGCACGCACAAAGAAAAGCTGCTGTAATTTCAAGAAATCCCTCAGTTGGTGTGAATGACAGCAAGACCTGTCAAATCTTCAAAAAAGCAGCCAGTAAGCCTCACACCCTCATTGCTGTGTATCAATATGCCTTTGCCTGACGCCATAATTGGTATACCATCAAATAGAATATGCAGTAATTTAATTAGTATTCACAGGGGTAAATATGTGTGGGGAAGAGTTCTTAAAATAGTTGATGAAAAGGGAAATTTGTGATGCTTTCAGGGCTCTTTCAGGCAGCTGCCAAGCCTGGTGCCAGCTGACGCAGCCTGCTCAGTTAACCAGAAAGCGTTTGGACAACATTCCTCCCCAAACTGCCTCTGGGAATGGAAGCAGCCAAGGGATAAGAGCTCTTTGTGGAGAAGGATGCTAACTGCCTTGGCTTGTCAGGGACGGTGCTAAAATGCCATCATTTTCCTGAGAATCCTCACTGGGGACCCCCATCCAGACACCATCTGCCTGTGGGTTGGAAGCTCCAGGGATGGGGCCTCTGCTGTGCCCATCCCTGTCTCCACCAGACCTGGTTTCATGGCTGCTTTCCCACTTGAGTGATGTTTTGGGGATCGCTGTGGAGAGATAAACAGGGTGGGTTATGGAAATAGCAGGGAGCACTATCTACAGGCATTATGCTTTGGTTAAAGACTCAGTGTTTCTCCCTGCCCATGGCAGTAATCATCCATCTAACATTTAGGCATAATCATGGAGCATTTCTTTCTTACTGTGGAAATAATAGCTCTTCCTTAGGCTTCTGGTTGTCATTTACAAGTCCAGAAAGGGAAGGATGCTGTCCCACTGCAAGAGAACAAGGTGGCTGTGATGGGTTTGTGTAACTCAGCACAGAGATGATCAGTGGGTTACACTGCGGAGGGATAGAATGTAAAAGATAGTGCAGAAGGTAGTCTCACCCCTGAGGAGTTGCAGCTGTACTAATCACCAAAGATGAGGAACAGCCCTGCCCTTAACAGGCCACAGCTGTGTCCAGTAAGAAGACGAGTGCTACAGAAGGGTGGGTTAGCTGGGTGAGGGGAGAGTTGGAGTTTGTTGGTTTTGCTGTGAAGAGAGTGGGAGTTGTTGGCTGTGAAGAAGGAGTCAGTGCTGTGAGGATGTGCCCATGAGGAATCAACCAGAAGGTATGAGAGCTTTGCAATATGATGATAACAGTACACAGGGCTGGAAAATGTTTTAAACAGAACTGAAACAAAGCCTAAATGAATACATAACTTCTTCCACAAGTTGACAATAAATTGCCTTGATGTATGTATAGCTCTTCTTTATGTATGTGCAGCTCTTGTTTCCTTTGCCTATTTGTTTGAAGCCTTCTCCAAGTGAATCCTGCCTGGGAAACAGCACTGGGGAGTGGAACACTGATTAGGAGCTGTAGAGAAAGGGTAGAAAGGAAGTTTTAACTACAAATCTGTATGCTGTGAATGGGAATTCCAGTGAGGGTCTGAAGGGATGAGGGACAATTAACCTCCACTGAAAATGTCCTTCTAATGGTGTAAAAGTTAAACACAGATAGATGCAGGCATGGGATGAGGAGTAGGTCACTGATGTACTGTGGCAGTGGTTGAGACACAACGTATGAAATAATTCACCATTATTTAAGTATTTTTTAAGAAGTGTGAGAGCTCTGGTGTGCATTTGCTCCAGTACTGATTCCAAATAATCCTTCCTCAAAAGATGAAACAGCAGCCTCACAAGTGCCTTCAAGGTGGGAAGTTCAGTTGGGTTAACCATTTGCTTTTAGCTCTGAGTGATCTCTGAAGCACAGGGCTGGGGGTTGTTTTTCCAGCTCCCCAGTTCTCCTGGGACAGAGTTAAATTGTTCCACATTACCTGGTGTGAGTGTGTGTGCACAATGAGTAACCTTGCTTTGTTAGGAGCATTTGGGTGCTTTTACTACCCTTGAGCAACATCCAGTACATTCAGCATCAATTTAATTCCCCTTTTAATTTAGAAAGGAAAACTTATGGTCTCAAATATGCAGCTCACTTTTCATATAAAGTATTGTATTTCTGTGATTTATTGAGATATTAACATGGAAATCATGATGTTAAACAATACTTGGACTAGCTCTAAAAGTGTAGCGGGAATCGTGATTTCATAAGAAGAAAATTAGTTATGTAGGTAACATTATTGTATAATTTCCCAGGGGATTTCTGCATCAGGCAAGGTTTTATTACATTCTAAAACAAAGTTGCTTGCACTCACTTTAAATATAAAGTACTGCTGAATATGACAGCATCATAAGGCTGCTCACAGTACAAGCAAAGACATCTGTTAATGGTACCATGGATAGTTATGAACTGTGGTACTCCAATGGCTTTGCCAGCAAAGCATTGCCTCCTAATTTATTTTTATAGCAAGTGGATGCCTCATTTTTCATGGTTTGTTAGTTTGCATTCGAATGTACCAGTAACTTCCAGGGCAATCACTTCTACACAGCATGTTTGATTTGCAAACATAAGATGCAGGAGCTGATGGTTGGTAGTCCTCTCCATCAGCAGTTCTGTATGAATCCTTATGGAATTTTTTTGTTTAGTGCACTAAAAATAAATATATGTTTATGGTATGTAGGGTTTAATTTCATTTCTTATCACACAAATTAGGAGGGACAAAGATTGTGTAATGCCATTGTTTTACCATCCAGTGTATTACAGCTGAGCTGGACTTGTTATGGAGCACTGAAGCCTTGGCATTTTGAAAGAATTGTTTTATCCCACTCTTGGATAGAAAAGGGGGAAAAAAACAAGATAAGCGTTCCTGACAAAATCTTTCTCAATCCAGCTTTGTCACTCTGAGCCACTCAGCTTTGAGATTTCCATTAATTGAAGATGTTTATATTAGGTCACCAAAGCCCATTCCGCACAAGCCCACTGCTGCTTCAGCTGCAGCAGGAGCTCCATTGTGATTCCAAGCAGTAGCTGGAGGAAAGATGCTGCCTTGCCTGCCCTTGCATTCTGTAACTCCAAATAACAACCACTGCAAGCCTCTGAGTAGCACAGGCAAAGCAAAAGCCATGTCAAGGTCCTGTTGTAGCAGATCCAAGATCCAGTTCTTGTAGCAGATTGAGTTTGAGACATTTTGGGCAAATGCCAAGCGGCAGCTTGATAACTTCATTTCCTCTGTTTTGCTGCTCCTCTCTCTTTTCAGGATCATCACCACTTCATACCTGTTATAAAGTGCAACCTGGTAGCTCCCATTTAGCTGTTTTGTGAAATACATGATGGTGAAATATTCTGATAATGAGGCATTTCCCTGGTGTGATTCTGAGTATGGGTTTGACATACAGTAGAATTAACCACACTTATAACAATAGGTATTTTAGGGCAGCAGTAGTGGCAAAAAAAGCTGGGCCTGCACAACTTGAGAATGCCAGTAACATCTTCCTTGCAGGACTCCTCTGGCGGAGGCCTTTTCCTTGTGCTGAAGCCAAACTCCCAGGAAGTTCCCCAGTACCCCATGATGGAGGTGTGCCGTGGGAGCCACCCTCGGCAGAGGTGCTGTGCCACTGCTCAGGCCATCAGTGCCAAGGGGTGCTGATGGGGATTTGTCATTCCTGAGGTCTGGGGCAGGCTAAACACAGGAGCTGTTGCACTGCAGGGGACATGGTTCACATCTGGTTAGTGCTCAGTGGCTGTGCCACAGAAACCAACTGGACAGGTGACTGGGGGCTTGCTGGTGAGTGAAGCTCAGCTCAAGATGTGATCAATCCACCAGTCTGTAGTGATAGAAGAGCACAGTAGAAGAGATTGTTCCTTGAGCTGCACTAAATCAGATTCAATCCTTGTCCTTGGGTCATTTAGTTTTACAGAAACACAATTTACATGTGATTTCTTCAGCTTCTGTGAAAATTCTTTAAACACTGTATCTTTCTTAAGCATCTTCCTTGCCAGGACTGCTTTCCAGTTTTCATTCTGTGCTGGGCTGAGTTTTACCCCAGAGATGTGTGTAATAGTCATTTTGTGAGCAGTGAATTGAAAGTTAATTGTAAACATTCTCTGTGAACTTCTCCTTCAATTTCAGTCTGTGAGCTCAATCCAAGATGATGTCTGTCCTCTGAGGATGTCAAAGGGTGAGGGGTTGTATCAGTTCAGATGTTGTTTTATCTGTGTCTGCCACAGATTTGTTGTCTGTGAGGATGTGCATTTTTGAGGGTGCCCTGCTTCATCTTTTTCTACTTGTACTGGGGAAATGCCACTGTCTGTGGGGACTGTATGAAACAGAGGACAAAACTGTGAAAATCAAATATTATGGCTTCAGTAAGACTCAGTTTTTGAAAGGCAAATATGTGGTGGTCTCCTGTATACATCGGCTTGGCAGCTGTTCAAGAGCTGTGTGAAACCTGCTGCTGCCATGAGGTGTTTTACTTTAGGATGTTTGGAGAACATACCAGTGATCTCTTGTTGGGCTGCCAGTGCAAGTCATGGTAAGTGCAGCACACTGCAGACTTGTGATCATCTAGCTGGGGTGCAGAGTCCGCTGCTGCTGTGTTGGCTGACAATGGACAGCAGTAGGTTTAAGGAAGTCTCCAAGGCAATTTATTGTGGTCTTGGGTATATGTGATATCTAATAAGATTATTTCATTACTGTGTCATGCTTAAAAATCACATTCCTGTCTTTACCACCTTCAGAAAATCCAGTTGTTCATGTTGATACATATTCAGAGCTGATTGCATTTTTCTGTAGAGCCATGTGGCAGCAGCCCTCCTGGGCTGGGCTCCATGCGGAATAGAGGAGGGGAAAATAAATACACGTGAAAAATAGCAAGCTGCATGTTCTGCTGCTTCAACCTACAATGACAACTTCAATATGTCTTTAGACTGTAATAGACTTGTGATCTGAGGATTAGTTTATAAAAGAAAGACTTGTGCAAGAAAAGAGAAAAATAGAATTAGTACTTGCAACATAGAACAACTGAGTTTTCCCTGTCATTCTCTGACTATATAATATATCTACTTAAAAATAAATGCAGAGAATGGTTTGGATTACAGCCTGCTTGGTCGTAGAAGTGCTAATGAAATGCTTATCCATGAGTGACAGGAAAATGCCAAGCATCTAACTATGATGACATTTGTATCTAGAGCTTTCAGGCTTCCTTTTCAAGTGGTTTTCAGTATGTGACTGTGTCCTGGTTTAGGGCAAATTTGTTAAAGAATCTGCAAAGGAGGGCCCCTCCAGAAAGCAAACCCACATGGCCCCTC
>JAXCLO010000397.1:0-12546 GCA_035583995.1 Arremon aurantiirostris
TGGGGTTGGGGATGGACATGAGGACACCCTAAAGGATCACTTGGGGTGATGGGAATGGGGAGACTCCAATGGATCAGTGTGGGGTGATGGGGAGACCCTAAAGGAGAGTTTTGGGGTGGGGAGACCTCAAACGGGTGTCCCAGGGTTGTGGGGATGGGGAGATCCCACAGGAGTGCCCTGGGGGTGATGGGGAAGACCCTAAAGGAGTGTTTTGGGGTGGGGGAGATCCCCAAAGGAGCGTCTTGGGGTGATGGGAGTGGGGAGACCCCAATGGATCAGCGTGGGATGATGAAGAGACCCCTAAGAAGTGTGCTGGGGTGATGGGGAGACCCTAAAGGAACACCTTGGAGTGGGAGAAATCCCAAAGGAGAGTTTTGGGGTGATGGGGAGATCCCAAAGGAGCACCCTGGGGTAGGAGAGAGCCCAAAGGAGCTGTTTGGGGTGGGGGAGATCCCAATGGATCAGTGTGGGGTGATGGAGATGGGGAGACCCTAAAGGCGCGCCCTGGGGTGATTGGGATGGGAAGACCCCAAAGGACTGCCCTGGGGAGATCCCAAAGGAGCGCCCTGGAGTGATGAGGAGACCCCAAAGGAGTGTTTTGGGGTGATGGGGAGTGGGAGACCCCAATGGATCAGTGTAGAATGATGGGGAGACTCCAAAGGAGCATCTTGGGGTGATGGGGATGGGGAGACACCAATGGATCAGCGTGAGATGATGGGGAGACCCTAAAGGAGAGTTTTGGGGTGGGGGAGACCCCAATGGAGTGCCCTGGGGTGATGGGGATGGGGTCACTATCTCCAGATAGAACAGATGTGGAGCCCAGGGAGGAAAAATGAGCACCCCACGAAATTCAGGAGAAAATCCCGGGAAATTCAGATTAAAACCCCCAGGTGAGCACCCCAGATCGGGCAGAAGAATGCTCCAGAAAAGAGCAATGGACATCCCAGGAAATTTTAGGTGAAAATCTTGGGAAATTCAGATTAAAACCCCAGGAAATCCAGATGGGCGCCTCAGCCCCCAAACCCACCCCTGTTTGTGCCCAAATCCCCTGGGCTGGTGGCAGAGATCCCTGGCCGTGGGAGTGGGGTTGGGATGAGATTTTTAAGGCCTTTTCCAGAGGAAATCAGACTGGGAATTCTGGAATTCTGTGGGAAAGGTGGAGCTGAGGATGGAGGAATTGTACCCGATGATGTGGAAAAACTCATCCAGATGATGGGAAAACTGGAAAATCTGTTCCAGAGGATGGAAAATCTGTTCCAGAGGATGGAAAATCTGTTCCAGAGGGTGGGAAAACTGGGAAAACTCTTCCAGAGGGTGGGAAAACTGGAAGAGTTTTTAGATCTTCCAGAGGGCAGAAAATCTATTCCAGAGGATGGGAAAACTCTTCCAGAGGATGTGGGGGAGCCGTACCCGAGCCCAGGGCCCTCTTGGGTGAAATTCCCTTCAAATCTGGGTCAGCGCAGGAATCAGAGCCCCAAACCCGACCCAGAGCAAGAATTACGCCTTAATTGTTTGCTCCCTCTCATTAGCTGCCCTCATTGAGCAGCTTCCCGGGGTTTTTTTTGGGAATGAATGAGGGAATTGGGATGGGAATTGCACCTGGAGGAGGAGGAGAAGGAGGAGGGAAGAGCAGCGATTAAACCGAGGTTTGAAGAGACAGAAGCTTTGTGGCGATCCTTTACGGCGCTCAAACGCAAATTTGTGGTTTTTTACTGAGATTTTGGGGTTCCCCTCCTCCCCTCCGAGCTCTCCCTGCTATTAGGGAGGCTCCAGCCTCCTTCCCGGGGGTTAATTGTGGCTCCAGGCAGGTCCGGGGCCCCGGTAATGCTCGGTAATTTCCCCGGCGAGCAGCAGGAGTCAAGCGGGTGTTTAATTATTTATGGCAGCGCTGGCGTTCGCGGGGCCGCGGGAACGCGCTGGGTTCGAGCAGGAGAGGCGGGGAGGGAATGGCCGGGAGAGGGTTTGGATCCTGATCCCGTTCCTGGGGAGGATCAGGAGGAGCCCTTGGGGTGTTGTCCCCAAATTCCATCACCCCGACAGCAGGGTGACGTTGCTGGGAAGCTGCAGGGAGTAGTGACATCCCAGTTCCTCCCAAATTCTCCCTTTCCCCTCCCAAATTTCCTGGGAATGTGGTTGAGGAGCAGAATTTGGATCCTGTTCCCATTCCCAGTGAGGATCAGGAAGGGCCAGAGCTGCCCTCGGGGCGTTGTCCTCAAATCCCATCGCACACGGGATGGCAACAGCCCAGCCTGGCATCCCCAGAGGGGCCTTTTCCTCCCGAACTTCCTGGGAATGTCGCTGCAGAGCAGGATTTGGATCCTGTTCCCATTCCCAGTGAGGATCTGGAGGAGCCAGAGCCACCCTTGGGGTGTTGTCCCCAAATTCCATTACCCTGAGACCAGCGGTGGGAGCCCACAGGGAGCAGGGACATCCCAGTTCCTCCCAAATTCTCCCATTTCCCTCCCAGATTTCCTGGGAATGGTCTGGAGTGGGTTTGGATCCTGTTCCCATTCCCAGTGAGGATCAAGAGCTGCCCTTGGGGTGCTGTTCTCAAATCCTATCACCCTGAGAGCAGTGCTGGGAACCCAAAGAGAACAGGGACATCCCAAGTGGGGTCTTTCCCTCCCAGATTTCCTGGGAATGGCCTGGAGCAGGATTTGGATCCTGTTCCCATTCCTGGGGAGGATCAGGAACTGTCCTCAGGGCGTTGTCCCCAAATTCCGTCACCCTGAGAGCAGTGCTGGGACCCGTGGGGAACGGGGACATCCCAGTTCCCTCCCAGATTTTCCCATTTCCCTCCCAAATTTCCCTCCCAGATTTCCAGGAATGGCCTGGAGAGGGGTTTGGATCCTGTTCCCATTCCTGGTGAGGATCAGGAGAAGCCAGAGCCATCCTTTGGGCATTGTCCCCAAATCCCATCACACTTGACATGGGGACAGCCCAGCCCAGCATCCCAGTGGGGTCTTTCCCTCCCAGATTTTGGGATTTCCCTCCCAGATTTTGCAATTTCCCTCACAACTTCCTGGGAATGTCACCAGGCTCAGAGCAAACCCTCTTGCTTTGCTCCCCATCTGGATTTCCACACAGGGGATTCCTGAATTTCATTCTTAGGGGAATTTGTACAATAAAAGAACGCAGAGTTGAGAACAGGCTTTTAGGGGGGTTTTTAGGGTTTTGTAGGTGTTTTTAGGGGATTTTGTAGCAATAAAAGAACCCAGAATTGAGAACAGATTTTTAGGGTATTTTAGGTTTTTTTTAGGGTTTTTAAGTGTTTTTAGGGGATTTTGTCACAATAAAAGAACCCAGAGTTGCATGGGGACCCCAAAACTTCCACCCCCTGGAATATCCCAACCCCAATTCCCTCCACTCCTGGAATCCTTTGGCCACCACCACCACAACCAAAACTCCCAGAACCTCTCCCAAATCCCCTTTTCCCTTTAATCCCAGTGCCTGAAACCCTTTTTGCTTTTCCCTCCCTGAACCAGGGTGGCTCCTGTGCCTGGAACTGCCTGAGATTATTCACCACAAGCTTTAATTTGCTTTTTTTCTCCCTTTTTTTTTCCCTGCCAAAGGAGAGGAGTTTTATGAAGCCTCCCCGTACGAGCCGGTCACCTCTCGTCTCTCTGATATATTCAGACTCGCTTCAATTTTCTCAGGTAATAAAAGCTGCGTGTTTTATCTCCTGCCTCGAGCACAGAGCTGCTCCCAGCCAGGGGAATCCTCCATCCCTCACCTCCCTCCATCCTCCTTTGCTCCTCCAGCCTCGCCTCCCCTTCTCTTCCCCCCAAATTTGGGCTCCTGAGCATCATTTTTGGGGTGGTTCTTTCTGTTTCTGATCATCGCAGGTTGGGTTTTAGATCTTTGCTTCCAGTATTTATTTATTGTAGGGTCTTCCCAAAGCAAATCATGGTGTTTATTCATTCTAGGGTCTCTCCAAACCAGATCCTGGTGTTTATTTATTGGAGGGTCGTCCCCAAGAGTTCATTCCAGTTTGGGTTTCTAGAAAATGGCTGGAAAAGCTGGAATTCCTGAGATTCCCTGAATTTGTGTTGTCCCCAGCCTTTGCTCCTCCAGCCTTTCCTCCCCTTCTCTTCCCCACAAATCTGGGGTCCTAAGCATCATTTTGATGCATTTTTGGGGTGGTTCTTTCTGTTTCTGATCATCCCAGGTTGGGTTTTAGGGTTTTAGATCTTTGCCTCCTGTATTTATTTATTGTAGGGTCTCTCCAAACCAGATCCTGGTGTTTATTTATTGGAGGGTCATCCCAAGAGTTTGTTCCAGTTTGGGTTTTTAGAAAATGGCTGGAAAATGTGGAATTCCTGGGATTCCCTGAATTTGTGTTGTCTCCAGCCTCTCCTCCCCTTCGCTTCCCCCCAGATTTGGGCTCCTGAGCATCATTTTTGGGGTGGTTCTTTCTGTTTCTGATCATCCCAGGCTGGGGACCCCAAAGCTTCCAGCCTTGAACTCAGTACCCACCCCCTGGAATATCCCAACCCAAATTCCCTCAGCTCCTTTGGGATTGGCCACCGGGGTGGTGTGAGCACCGGGGTGACCTCGCTGCTGCTGCCACCCCTTCCCTGTCCCCTCCTTAGGGACATCTCTGAGCGGGGCTGTGACACCAACGCTGTCACCACTGTCCCCTGCACCCCCGGGGGAATTTTCCAGCCTTTTCCAGGTGGATTCTTGCCGGGATTTTGGGGTGATGCTGCCACCCCCGGCCCGCCTTTTTTGGGATGACATTGGCGTCAGAAAAACCCTTGGAGCTGCAAAATCCGGAACCTCTCCAGCTGGAAATCTGGAAAACGGAGAGTCTGGAGTGGGGATTAGACACCGAATTATCTGGGAGGTGCAGGAAAAACCACGAAGGAGATTTTGAGGATGGGGGGAGATGGGGAACCGGCTGTGAGCATCGACGTGATCTCGCTGCTGCTGCTGCCACCCCTTCCCTGTCCCCTCCCAGGGGACATCTCTGAGCGGGGCTGTGACACCGCTGTGCCCTGCAGCCCTCGGGGGGAATTTTCCAGCCTTTTCCAGGTGGATTCTCCCCAGCGGGAATTTTCCAGCCTTTTCCAGGTGGATTCTCCCCGGGATTTTAGGGTGACGCTGCTACCCCCAGCCCACCTTTTTTGGGATGACATTGGCGTCAGAAAAACCCTTGGAGCTGCAAAATCCGGAGCCTTTCCATCTGGAAATCTGGAAAAGCAGCGAGTCTGGAGCGGGGATTAGACACTCAATTATCCGGGAGGCGCAGGAAAAGCCGCGAGGGAGATTTTGGAGATGAGGGAAGGTGGGGAATGGGCTGTGAGCATCGAGGTGGCCTCGCTGCTGCTGCCACCCCTTCCCTGTCCCCTCCCAGGGGACCTCGGGGCCATCGGTCCCGACCTGATGGCGAGCGCTGAAGCGAGCGCGTTCTTGGAGCTGTTCCTGGATCAGGAGCTGTTAATTGCCGGGAGGGATAATTGGGAGCGGAGGAATGGCAAGGGCTGTGCAAGCCGCGCGTAACCTGCGCGTAACCCGCGCGTAAAGAGCGCGGAGCGCCCGCGGAGCCAGCGCTGCCCCCTCCCCACGGGATGCTCATCCTTGCTGGATCCCGATGAAATCACAGCCCGTGGAAGATGGGAGAGGCTCCAGCTGGGAATTCTCCACACCCAAATCCCCCAAACCCCATCCTCCTCCTCCTCATCCTCCTCCTCCTCCCCTGTCCCCAGTGGGGACACGCAGAGGGGACAGCTGGTGGCCCCAGCCCCCGTGCCCAGCTCCTCGGGCCCCGTTTCCGTCTCTGCTCATGCAATTTTCATGCTCGTGCTTTATTAATGAGCTCCCCACAGGAGCGCGGCGCTTCCAAAGCCGCGGCTCCATTAAGATGCAGCCGGGGCCCCGCAGGTCTCGGGCAGGGCAGCAGCGAAGCTCCCGAGCAGGAGACAATCGGCTGCCGCTTCCCGCGGATCCCAAAATCCCGGCTTGGCGCCGGGAATCTGCTGCTCAGCCCTTCCAGGATTTGGGGCTGGGGTGATCTGGGGCTCAAGGCATCCCCCAAAACCAGGGGAGTAAAGAGACCCGGGTGTCCCCCATCTCTTAAATCCTCCTTTTTCCCGTCTCTCCAATTCTCCCTTTCCCCACTTAAATCCTCCTTTTCCCCGCCTCTTGAATTCCCTTTTTCCCACCTAAATCCTCCTTTTTCCCCACATAAATCCTCCTTTTTCCTGCCTAAATCCTTATTTTTCCCACCTCTTCAATCCTCCTTTTCCTCACCTAAATCCTCCTTTTCCCCACCTCTCCAATCCCCCTTTTCCCACCTAAATTCTCTTTTCCCCACCTCTTCAATCACCTTTTCCCCACCTAAATCCTTATTTTCCCCACCTCTCCAATCCACTTTTTCCCACCTAAATTCCCCTTTTCCCCACCTTTTCAATCTCCTTTTCCCCACCTTTTCAATCCCCTTTTCCCCACCTCTCCAATCTCCCTTTTCCCACCTAAATCCTCCTTTTCCCCACCTCTCCAATCCCATTTTCCCCCCTGATGCGTCCATCCCCTGTTCTGTTAATTAGCAGCACCCTCCAATTAGGCCAATTAGGAGCCTTCCTTGGCGCCAGCAGAAGCTGGAAGATGGTGGAGGAGAATCCATGGATTTGGCCGGGATGTGGAGGGAATGAGGGATGAGGAGAACTCAGAAGCAGCACCTGGGCTGTGGAGGGTGATCCATCATTCCCAGCAAAAAAAATGGAAAATTCAGCGTTTGTTCCCAGGCTGGGGCTTGGCCTCATCTGTCCTCTCTGGAGGGATGGGATTTGTGGGATGGGACTCTCAGGATGGATATGGGATGGGATTCCCAGGATGGGATTCCCAGGATGGATTCTGGATGGGATTCTCCAGATGGACATGGGATGGGATTCCCAGGATGGGATTCCTGGGTTGGAATTCTCAGGATGGATTCTGGATGGGATTTGCAGGATGGCATTCCCAGGATGGATTCAGGGTGGCATTCCCAGGTTGGATTCTGGATGGGATTCCAGGATTGATTTTGGATGGGATTCCCGGGATGGATTTTGGATGGGATTCCCAGGATGGGATTCCCAGATGGATTTTGGATGGGATTCCCAGGATGGGATTCCCAGGATGGGTTTTGGATGGGATTCCCAGGATGGGATTCCCAGGATGGATTCCCAGGATGGGATTCCCAGGATGGATTTTGGATGGGATTCCCAGGATGGGATTCCCAGGATGGATTTTGGATGGGATTCCAAGTATGGGATTCCCAGGATGGATTTTGGATGGGATTCCCAGGATGGGATTCCCAGATGGATATGGGACGAGATTCCCAGGTTGGATGCAGGATGGGATTCCTGGGATGGATTCTGGATGGGATTCCCATGATGGACATGGGATGGGATTCCACAGATGGGATAGCAAGGATGGATTCAGGGTGGCATTCCTAGGATGAGATTCCCAGGATGGATTCTAGATAGGATTCCCAGGATGGATTCTGGATGGGATTCCCAAATGGATCCAGGATTGATCCTCTTTGTCCCTCTCATCCCTGTCTGGAGCTGCCCCACTTTTGGGGAGCCCCAGGAGGGGCTGTGGGGGCCACAGTGGAGTTGAGCTGATTATTCCACTTTTGGAGTTGAATAATTATTAATTAATTAATAATTAATAACTATTCTTTGAAGAATTGACAAAAGGAAAGGAATGTTGCAAATTCAAAATTCACAGCCTGGATTCTGCCCAGCGGGTCCCGGTTGGGGAATGTTGATCCTACAGATTGTGCCTGGAATGGGATGGGGTCAGCACAGGGTGTGCTGGAGATGCTGGGAGGTGACACCAATGCCACAGGGGTGACAGGACGCCTGTCACATCTTCCCCTGGTCGAGGGCATCTCCCAGGGTTTTGAGGGCATCTCCACAGCTTTGAGGGCGTATCCCAATCCCATCTTAAGAGTGTTTTTTGGTGGCATTTTCCCATCTTTGAAGGCATCTCCCAGTCCCAGTTTAAGGATGCTTTTGAAAGCATCTCCCCAGCTTTGTGGGCATCTCCTGGAGTCAAGGCCAATTCCCCCACCTCAATCCCATCTTCCCACACTCCATCTTTGATGCCACCTCCCCATCCATCCCTCCCCACCTTCCTGACCCCAAATATCCTCTTCCCTGCACAGGAATGGACCCGGCCACCACCTCCAAGAGCAACCACTGCCTGGACGCGGCCAAGGCCTGCAACCTCAACGACAACTGCAAGCGCCTGCGCTCGGGCTACATCTCCACCTGCAGCCGGGAGCTGTCGGCCACCGAGCCCTGCAGCCGCCGCAAGTGCCACAAGGCCCTGCGCCAGTTCTTCGACCGCGTGCCCGGCGAGTTCACCTTCCGCCTGCTCTTCTGCTCCTGCAGGGACCCGGCGTGCGCCGAGCGCCGCCGCCAGACCATCGTCCCCTCCTGCTCCTACGAGGACAAGGAGAAGCCCAACTGCCTGGACCTGCGCGGCGCCTGCCGGGCGGATCACCTGTGCAGGTAAAAGGGGTGCCATGGGGGGTTTTGGGGTGTGGGGCAGGTGGTCTGTCACCTCCCTGGGGTTGGTGTCACTGCCCAGTCAGCAGTGTCACCTCTCTGGCACTGGTGTCAGCCCCCAGCTATCAGTGTCATCTCCTTGGGGTTGGTGTCACTGCCCTGGTCATCAGTGTCACCTCCTTGGGATTGGTGTCACTGCCCTGGTCATCAGTGTCACCTCCCTAAGGTTGGTGTCACCTTCCTGGCATTGGTGTCACCACCCAGCCATCAGTGTCAGCCCCTGGCCATCAGTGTCACCTTCCTGGCATTGGTGTTACCACCCAGCCATCAGTGTCACCTCTTGGCATTGGTGTCACCTTCCTGGTATTGGTGTCATTGCCCCGGCCATCAGTGTCACCTTCCTGGCATTGGTGTTACCATTCGGTCATCAGTGTCACCCTCCTGGTATTGGTGTCACCCTCCTGGTATTGGTGTCATTGCCCTGGTCATCAGTGTCACCTTCCTGTCATTGGTATCGCCACCCGGCCATCAGTGTCACGTCCCTAGCATTGGTGTCACATTCTTGGCATTGGTGTCACCCTCCTGGCATTGGTGTCATTGCCCTGGCCATCAGTGTCATCTCCTGGCATTGGTGTCACCTCCCTGGCATTGGTGTCACCCTCTTGCCATCAGTGTCAACCTCCCAGCATTGGTATCACCCCCCAATACTGGTGCCACCCCCTAGTATCAGTGTCACTGCCCTGGCATTGGTGTCACCCTCTCAGCATCAGTGTCACCCCCAGTATCATTGTCACCCCTTGGGCTCTGTTTTCCTCATGCTTGGCTCTGGAAGTGCCACTGGGACACTGCCCTGGGGACATCCAGAGGACAAACCCCAGGGATGGAACTGCATCCCCCAAACCTTCCCCTGGCTGCTGAATTCCCGCTGTTTCCCCTGGGCACTGAGGCTCCTGCTCCTTCTGTCACCCATTTGTCACCGGGCACGACCCCTCCTGTCCCCCTCGGGAGCCAGATCCGCTTCCCAATGGCTCCCACCAGGAGCGGGATCTTCTCCCATCAAGGTGATGGAGCTCCCCGGCGCTCAGCAGGGAAATAAATGCGAGCTCTGGGTCTTCCTCAGGCTGCGAGCGGAGATGTTTGAAATGTGGGAATGTGGCTTTTTATCAAAAAGTAATCCGAGGAGCCGGTGGCCATGAATAAAAGATACCCGGGAATGGCAGCTCCTCTCCATCAGCGCGCTCCGAGGCGGATGCTGCCGACGGATCCGTGCTCCGAGAGGGATAACGGGGCTGGGAGAGCTGGGGGGGCTGCAGAGCTTTAATTCCTGCATGGAATGAAATCCCCACACCTGGAGGGAAAGTGGGAAAGAGGGAAGAGGCAGCGGCTGCTGGGAGGGTTTGTTTGCTCCAAGGTGGAATGTGGTTTTTTGGGAGATAGGATGGGGGCTCTTGCTCTGGAAAATGCCCAAATCTGGGATTTATTTATGTTGGTTTTGCTGTAGTTTTGTTGGAAACTCAGGGATTTTTTCCTTGGGATGGCACAGGGATGCATTCCTTGGATTTGGGTTTTCAGGAGAAAATCCCATCCTGTCCACTCCCCTCTGGCATTTCCAGCTGGGAATGATGGGACATGAAATCCCTGTGTCCCCTCATCCTGAGGAACAATGCAGGGCCATGGGATTTCCAATTAACCATGAGTTTACCCGCCCAAAACTCCTGATCCTGGAGGACAAGGCAGGGCCATGACATTTCCCATTATCCAAGAGTTTATCCATCCAAAATTCCTCCATGTTCCCTGATCCCAGAGGACAAGGCAATGCCATGGAATTTCCCATTTTCCATGAGTTTATCCAGCCAAACTCTTGATTCCAGAGGAAAAGGCAGGGCCATGGGATTTCCCATTTTCCATGAGTTTATCCAGCCAAAACTCCTCCCTATCCTGGAAGACAAGGCAGGGCTGGGCAGTGCCACAGGATTTCCCATTTTCCGTGAATTTATCCATCCAAAACTCCTCCATGTCCCTCATCCTGCAGGACAAGGCAGGGCCGTGGGATTTCCCATTTTCCATGAGTTTACCCACCCATAACTCCTGATCCTGGAGGACAAGGCAGTGTTGGGGCTGTGCCATGGGATTTCCAGGTAAATTACCTAGGAATTTATCCATCCAAAACTCCTGATCCTGGACGACAAGGCAGGGCCATGAGATTTCCCATTTTCCATGAGTTTATTCAGCCAAAACTCCTCCTGATCCTGAAGGACAAGGCAGGTCCATGGGATTTCCCATTTTCCATGAATTTCTCGATCCGACATCGCAGCCCGATGCTCATCCCGATCCGACAGGGGCCTGGCGAGTCTCTGGAGCCAGAGCAGATCCCAAGTGCTCCCAGAGCCGGAGGTGACAGGAGATGAGATAATTCTCCTGCCAGAGTAATTAACCTGCCAGGATAATTAATTAACCCTCCTGGCTCAAAGCCTAATGAGGGAAAACCCTCTCTGGCGGGATAGAATTTTCCAGAGGGATTTTCCCTGCATGGAGATCGATCCAGGGGCTGCTGCCCCTGTAGGGCAAGAATTCCACACCGAAAAAAAATAGCAGAATAATTGGAGGAGAGGGAAAATGAATATTCCAGCAAGGAAAAGAGCCCTGCCGGAGCTTTTCCTGCCTCTCTGTGCTGCTTTCCAGCTGTGTGGGGCTGCTGGGGTTGGACACCAGCCCTGTCCCCTCGGTCACAAAGAAGCCACCAGCTGCTCCATCCTGCCGGGAATGGCTCTGCATGTGGAATGTTCTCGATGCAGGAGGGGTTTAACCCTTCCCTGCTGTCCTTCTGAAGGCACAAAGGGTCCGAGATGTCCCTCCTTGTGTCCCCTCAAGGACTCAGATCTGGGCGAGGGGACAGGATCTTTGGAGTGCAGGATCTGGTTTATCCTGGGCTGAAATCCCAGGGTTTTTGCTCCATATAAATCCATTCCAATGGCCTTGACCTGGCCTCAAATCCCAGGGGAGCTGCCTCAGGACTCCGGGAGCAACTGAGCCATGATTTATGCAGCTTGGGAAGCTTTTCCCAGCTCTTCCCAGCTCAGGAAGCTTTCCCCATCTTTTCCCCCTCACCTTTTCCCCCATCACCTTTTTTTCCCCCCACCTTTCCCCTCCCCCTTTTCCCCCCTTTGCCCCCACATTTTTCCCAGCTTCGGAAGCTTCCCCCATCATCTTTTTCCCCCATCATCTTTTTCCCCCATCATCTTTTTCCCCCATCATCTTTTTCCCCCCACCTGTTCTTCCCACTGTTTTCCCCCACCTTTTTCCTCTAGCTTTTCCCAGATCGGGAAGCTTTTCACCCATCACCTTTTCCCCATCACCTTTTCCCCCATTTTTTCCCCCACCTTTTTCTTCCCGTGTTTTTCCCCAGCTTTTCCCAGCTCCGGAAGCTTTACCCCATCATTTTTACCCCATCATTTTTACCCCATCATTTTCCCCTATCTTTCCCCATCTTTTCCCCATCTTTCCCAGCTCGAGAAGCTTTTCCCCCATGATCTTTTCCCCCTCATCTTTCCCCCCATCTTTTCCCTTTTTTCCCCCATCATCTTTTTTCCCCCATCATCTTTTTTCCCCTTTTCCCCCATCTTTTCCCTATTTCCCCCCATTTTCCCCCTCATTTTCCCCCATCTTTTCCGTATTTTTACCCCGTCTTTTTCCCCCCATCTTTTTCCCCCATCTTTTCCCTATTTTTCCCCCATCTTTTCCCTATTTTCCCCCCATCTTTCCCCCCATCTTTTCCCCCCATCTTTTCCCTATTTCCCCCCATCTTTCCCAGCTCACAGGAGCTGACAAACTCCCGGAGTTTTTGCGGCTGATTGCAAGGGACAGGTTTTAGCTCCCGGAACACAAAAACCTTTGGCGAAGCACAAACCTCAGCGAAGGGGAAAGGGAAGGGAAGGGGAGAAAAGAGCTGATTTCAGCAGCTGCAGTTTGCTGTATTTTTCATCTTGCATCAGCAAGTCGGGAACACAAATAATCTGGTCTTACATGCTCCAGTGGTGCTGGTGCTGAA
>JAXCLO010000398.1:0-12539 GCA_035583995.1 Arremon aurantiirostris
TTGTTCCTGAGGCCTGTCAGCTTCTCAGGAGGAAAAATCCTAAGGAAAGGATTTTTCATAAAAGATGTCTGTGACAGATATAGTACCTGCACTTTGCATAAATACACTGAGTTCAAAGTAAAAAAAGTTGTTAGAACATGGTCATGCTTCATCATCCTTGCATTCTGGAGTACTCTTATTATAGATCTTGAATAAAAGTGTCTCTTTCTTCCTGGAAAAGCCCTTTTTGCTGTCCCAGAACCTCCTTTGCAGCACATTTGCTGTGTTCCATGTCCCTGTGCTGGCTCTGCTGGCCTGCCTTGCTGCAGTGGTGGTTGGTGCATGTCTCATGTGGGGTTTTAGTACCTTTGCCCTTAGGCTTCGGCTTTAAAATATTGGAAATGCCTCAGTGCTAATGAATTGAAGAATGGGGAGGCTGTGGCTGCCTGCTTGGACAGCATTTCCCCTGAGAATGCCTGCCTGTGAAGAAGGGATGTAGGAGAACACAGACTTTGCTGTATTCTGCTTCCCACTGCAGATAATCAGGAGCAGAGCTTGCCACAAAGCTCTTTTCATCCCACTTGCTGAATCAAAAGTACTGTCTGATGCTAATGACAAATCAGCAAGGGTGGCTTGAGCCAAATTTGTCCCCAGACTGCTCAGTCCACAGTGCCATGGGCTCTTGACAGTGTTCAAAATTAACCCTTTAAATATATTTGTATCTTATCCAGGGTTTTGAATTTTTTTATTATAAAGTGATTGGTGTAGGCAGTTGATAACTTCTTGATTCTGAACATGTTATCAGTCCTATTTAGCTGTTTTTTGTGCCCCTGTTCTGTAGAGGACTAAAATGTTCTGTTGGTGGTATCACTGTGCAGAACTGATGGAGGATCTTTTCATTTTGCAGTGGAAAAGAAGAAGGAAACCATAACTGAATCAGCAGGCCGACAGCAGAAAAAGAAGATAGGTAAGACTGGCACCTCAGGAATGGTGGAAAGTTGAGAAACTGATGGAAGTGATTATCCTTTCCTTCCTTTCAAGGTTGTTTATTCATTTGCCTTACTCTTGCAAGGCCAGAGAGAGCCAGCCAGCCTGCCTCCTGATGGTTTTGGTCAGATCACTGGGAGGAGCAGCACCTCTTGTTGAGCTCCCTTTTTCTCCCATTTTAGCCTTGATATCTATGTCTGTTACTAACTTCAGCTGTCAAAGTCTTTGCTGCAGTGCTGTAGCTGTAGGACTCAAATTATGATTTTTTTTTCCCCCTTCGTTTGTACATTTTAGAGCTGAAGATGTTCATGTTAACTATAACCATGCTTAGATTAATTTCAATCTTGATAAATCAGTTTTGCTCAATTTCAGGCAGTGATTTATTTTCCCATTCTTTTTCATTGTCAGTAAGCTGAATTCTTTCAGTGTTAGGGTAAGTATTGACCCAAGCAAGACCAGGGTGAAGAGATGTTGAAAGGTTTTAGGAGGATCTGCCGTCTGCAGGACTCGTAACGTGCAGCAAAGCTCAGTTCAGTTATTACAGAGATTGTGGCAGGAACACTTTTGAGAGCTCCTGGGAGTTGGTTTCCTCATTCCTCTGTAACACCAGGTAGCTGGATTAGTCATTTGGTCTGTACAAAGCTTGGGAATTATAAACACATCTTCAAACAGCTCTTCCTAGGTAGAAAACCTGTTGTCGTTAGATTCCTGAAGGGACAGGAGCCAAAATGCTTCCTCTTGTGCATTTCACTTCTCAATCTTGACTAATCCCTGCGTGGGATGAACACTGCTTGGTGGAAAAGGCAGCTTTGAAAGTGACCATGTGCAATAACTGCAGATAACATTAAATAAAGAAAGTGTGACAATGACTTTTTTGCAGGGCACCATCCAAGCTGTGTTCCTAGCAGGCAATATTTCACTTGTGCTTGGGCTAAACCAATAAACAGTAGAATCTGAGGACTTCAGATGCTCCACCAGTTTTTATACACTGAAATAATCTTGTTTTGCAGATGGAAAACAAAGCACAAAGGGACAAAGATCAGAACTTAGGAAACGACCACTGATTTTGTTTGCTGTGATGCTTGCTGGCCAAGCCTAAGATTCTGACACTGATTTTTTTTTTTCTCTTTTTTTTAACAAGTGCTGCATAACTTCAGTATTTCATTTGTATTCAGGCAAAGATGAATTCTTGGTGTTCCTGAAGAACCAGACCCTAAATGTCACACTGGACTTCCAGAAAATCACTCAGAGCTGTTAAGTTGAAATCTCTGATCTCAGTAACTTACTGGATGTCAAATCATTCTGCAAGATGGGGCATTGTTGTCACAGCAAATCTACTTGTGCTGGAGTTCTTCCAAGTTCTACCATTTTAGTTAACAAAAAGTAAATATTGAGCTGAGGCTTTATGGATAAGTAACAGCTGTGGTACAGACCTGCCTCAGTTGCCATCTGTTCTGCACACAGAATAAGACAGGAGGTGTGTGGATGATACTGCTTGGTTTCATAAGGGATGAATCATGCCTGTGCACAAGGAGGTAGAGGGAAAGTAGCTTGGGAAGGCTTCATTTGGTTTTTCCTACATAAAAACCTTTATTTTTAACTAAAATGAAGGGATTGTCACATTTTTGGGCACTGCTGGAACAGGACACCTTTAGCACTGGTGTTGCCTTCTGTCATTTCAGTTTAAAGGGATGATTTGTTAGCTTAAACCTTGCTACTGCTTTCTGTATCCATGTGCTTCTGGAAGAAAAGACAGAGATTCCCAGGAGTGCACACCAGTGCTGGATGGACAGCAAAACTAAAACAAAATAAAACAAAATAAAAATCCCTAGTCCTGGCAAATCTCTTTCCCTGTACCCTCACGGTTTGTGTTCCAATGAGCAGAGTAAGATGATTTTGGACTCCAGGGAGCTGCTTGGTAACCCAGGCCTCTTTCTCTGTGCCTTTTCCCAACTGTAAACTACCCAGCAAAGTGCTGATGTGTGATTTGGGGAGGAACAGACCATTGATGTAAGTTGGTAGATCACCCAGAATGTGTTCATTTTGAACCTGTAGAAGTAGGTGAGAGCCAGGTCAGGTATATTGAGCAATCAGAGCTGTGTTCTTTCCTCCCTGTAACCTTTAACCCACCTAAATAGATGGTTAATTATGCAGCAGAGGGGAAAAAACAAGTATTTGTGCCAAATGTGATTCCTGAAGAGCTGGCCTGTGCTTGCTGAAATGTCCCAGGACACAACTTTCTACCTTGCTCAGGAAACAGGTGTCTGAAAGGTTCCTGCCAGAGGGGGTGGTTTGTAGTTAGGAGCAAGTGGAAATAGCAGAGAGGCTTCTGAGGAATTGGGTAGCGGTGCTGCTGTTGCTTTTCATAACAGTATCTGTCAATCCCTGTACTTAGCAGGGGCTTGGGAGAGAAATTTTGGAGTTTCTGAGCTGTGGTACTGGAAGCTTCTGATACTGAAAGTTTCTGGTACTGAAACTTCAGTGTGGATCCCTCAAAATTCCCATGCTGGATAGGCCTTGGCAGTCCTGCATCCTCCCCTCTTCACTGATGCTGTTCTTTGGGTATTCCTTCATTATCCACATCCTTATTTCAGCTGGCTGTTGCTTCCCAGCCCCTCTGGATCCATCCAAGGCATGATGGGGACAAGGGACAGGAAAGGTGACAGATAGTGGATAATGCTGAAGGCCAGAGCAGCACTCCAGTGAGGAACATGGAAAATGCTCTGTTGAAAATCTGAGTGTCTTTGAAGTCTGTGGTGATTTAAGGACAGACTAAATTTCCATAGTATTTCCTGCAAAGCACAGTAATACACTCATCACTGAATTTCATGTAGGAAATCTCTTTCCTCTTGGGAGAATCTCCTAGGTGTGAGAAGAGTGCAAAATTCATTACTAAGACCAGCAGGATTTTGGCATTGCTGAGGTGCAGCTCCCAGCTCTGCGCATGGTTTTCTCTTTGGAGACCTCCAGAAGGAAATCCTTATTTATTTGATGTATTTATGCTGGTGTGCAGCAAATTGATCACTGCTCCCTTTGGGAACTGTGGTAGAGGAGCACTGTTTTTGTTTCCTGGCAGCAGTGCTCATGCTCCTGAGTGAGTTGGTTGAGTTAGCAAATCTGACTTTGGGTGCATTTCTTTCAAAAATGCTGAATGTGTGATTCCAGCCGCCTCCTCTCTTTGTGCCTGACTTGCTGCATGTTGCTGTGCTGGAGAAGCAATTGGCTATGTGCAGTTTTTCCCTTTCTACTGTCTGGCAAAGAGAGCTGGAGTTGATTTTGGAAGTGTTATTTGTTTGGAGAGCCAAAGAGGTTAAGTTTTCCTGGAAATGAAAACACTCTGGTTTCTAGGTTGACATAACTGATTATAACTGTTGGTTTTGTCTTTCCAGAGAGACAAGAAGAGAAACTGAAGAATAACAACAGGGACTTGTCAATGGTATGAACATTTAAAGCCAGTTCCCAACTGCTGGAGATTTCAGTCAGTTTCCCAACAGAAAGACTTTGTTCAATTGGCAAAGAAAGCTGCTTTTCCTCTGGAAGGGTCTTTCTGGATTTTCTCTGATAACTAGAGACTTTAGTTTGAGCCACAGAGTTACTGCCTCATCTCAGGCCAAACCTTAGCTATTTCCATCTTTAGAAGTCTCCATGATGATTTTCAAAGTAGAATTAATTTTTGTGGCTTCCTAATGCTTTGGTCACTGTAATGATCCCCTGCTGGGAGTCCCCTGGGAATCCTCCTGGTGGGTTTTATAGGCTTAAGAAAAAAATAAAACCAGCCTGGGGAAGGTGACAGGACAATTCTTGAGCACTTGTTGGTTTTGTCTCCCTGCAGCAGCACCTCCCATCAGTGGCTGCCTTTGTACCCAGTCTCTTGAGGATTTCTCCAGTCATTTTCACAACCCCTCTGTGTCCTGGGCCATCCTTTTTCCCTGTTGATTTCAGTGATCTGTACAAAGCCTGTTTTTAAGGGTGTGAGATCATGATACCTCAGTGTGGGCCTGTTGTTTTGAATCTCTCTGAATTTCTGCTTGCAGGTTCGGATGAAATCCATGTTTGCCATCGGCTTCTGCTTCACTGCCTTGATGGGAATGTTCAACTCCATGTAAGTATCAGCTTCCTGCATTGTTTTCTGAAATTTTTATGGTGAACATATTTTCCACCTTCCCTTCATCACTTGAAATGTTAAGAGTGACATTGTCCAGCTAAGAACCACAAATAAATAAATGGATCCATATTTCATCTGGAGAAGTGGAGGTTTGGTCATCACATACATTTTCTGCTCTAAGGGGAACATTGAGTACTGAGCACAACCAAACTGAACAAACTGCATTCAGTCTAGACACAGCTTTAATATCTTTTCTGCATGGGAACATCCTGATTAGGGCAAGTTTGGTGCATGTCAGGCAAACATCTTCAGTCTTCAGCTGCTTTGGCTTTGCTGTGATGGTGTGACCAAAGAGTGCTCTTGCAAACAAAACTGGGTCAGCTCCCTTGCCCTTAGAAATGAGCTGTAATTGCAGAGTTTGTTGTTGCCCTACTTGAGGAAATCAGAGTCCAGATATAAACAGGTCCAGGCATGGGCTCCAAGCTTAATTTGTTTTAAAAGTGACCTGGGAAGGGTGTAGTTTAAAAAAAACAAACAGACAAGAAACCTCAAACTGGTTTGCACAGTTATAGACAGCTTTATTTCAAATATGCAAATCTGAAAGGCTGTGCCTGGCTTTTAAAACTTGATTCACTTGAAATATGAACTGTTGGCTGTTAAATCTGAAGATGACATGAGTATTGTTAGGATAACCTTTAGGAGGCTGCTTGATATCTGGGAAATATCCTTGCCCTGCAAACAGGAATTTACATTCTTGGGCACCAAATCCTTTGGCTTCTGTGCTGGCAGTCCCCAGGATACAGTCAATTGTTATTTTACTGGAGATCTGTGGGTGGATAAATTGCAAACATGGGGTAACATAATAACAGAAGTGCCACTGTGTGGATCCTTTATTTATTCAGCTTAGTCAGACTTCAGCATTCTGAGCAGAGCAAAGCAGCCCAGCACTGGAGTATGTTAAAATTTGGGTTCAGTCTTGAGTCAGTGATGTCTCATTACACTGCAGGGCTGGAGGTGCATCATGAGCAATGAGGGGTCTGAGGGGGCATTTGTAGGGTTGGACTTGAGCCCTCCAAGTGCTTGCCTTGCTCTTTGGGTGCAATACAAACACCAACACCTGCCCCTAAAGCAGACTGAAAAACAAACTAAAAATGCTTTACCCCACTGTGCCCTCTTCCCTAGAGGGGGAAGAAGCAGTTCCTCTGAGTATTCTGTGACTAACAAGTACTACAGAACTGTAAGTTTGTTAAAAACTTTAGAAAGGGGTTGATTTGGGTTAAATTTCTATGTTGTTCCTCCTTTCATAGATATTAAAAAAAAAAAAAACTTCTACCAAGTTTGCTTGTCTTGTTCCTCTTTAGAGGATTCCTGCCCACATGCTGCTGAGCAGATGATGTCAGCCTTGGGGCCTATCTTTTATTTAACTGCCTCTTTCCTTAGAGGCAGTGTGAGCAGCAGGAGTATCCATGGAGGCACTTGTGGGTGTGGGAGGAAAAGGAGGAAAAGGGTGGCTGACACCTGCAATGGCTGTGGCCACGTTTGCTGCTTTTCCTGTTCTTGAATGAGTTCATGGCTGCTGGGAAAAAAGGAGCAGGAATTGTCTGCAGGCAGCACCCTTTGGACAGGTACTGTGCAGATGCTGTGCTCTGTCTGAGCACCTCACCTCATTGCCAGGTGTCCCCTTAGGCAAACTGGAAGTCACTGGGATGGTTTATGGTTTCCCCTGTCATTCCTGGAGTGGCAGCAGGTTGGAAGTGGCAGCAGGGCTGGTTTAAACCCAAAGAGCAGAATGCTGTGCCCAGGACAAACAGCTGAGGGACTGTTGTTGTTTAAAAGGTTCATTATGGCAGTGAGATCTGCAGCAGCAGTGGCCTCCAAGCCACCAGGGATTTCACCTGGGGCAGAAATTACCTTCTGTGTGTCTCAATTTTCTCTTGCCAGGAACTTTTTCATGCAATCACTCCCCTGCCTTACTCTAAGAGTTGTGCATTCTGGTACCTCTTAATAACTGTGAAAACCTGCTGGAATTAAAAGCAGGTACCTGAGGGTGCTACTGCTGAAGTACTTGTCATTCTCCCAGCAGGAATAACGCAGAATTTTAAGCCACTGGGGGATGTTCCAGGGAGATAAACATCCGTTCTGAGCTCTTTTGCCAAACTGTCTGTGAGATGTAAACAAAGTTGGCGTGTGTTTGAGCTGTGGCTGTGTGAATGCATCTCCACAGGAAAGAAAGCTCATTTAGGATCTCTTGAAACAAGAAACACCTGTTCGAAAATCAGCACATGCAGAGAAAATAACATCCAAATGTGCACATGCTGATGAGGCATCATACACATCTACATCAAAAGATTGGGTTGACTGGTCTGGCTTGGGAGAAATCTTTGCTAACTGGCCAAAATTCACACTCTGCCTGATGCCCTGGAATGTGGGCCTGGAGGGATTCCAGGAGTAGGATATGTGCTGGGAATATGCAGTATCATCCTGTCCCTGCGCTGCCTTCATCTCCACAGCTAATGCAGACAAACTGGGGCTATCAAGTGCTCCTTGATGGCTCTCCTGTGCATCCTGAGGAGCACAGCTGCTCCAGGGAAGGAAAAGGTGTCTTTGATTTATGCTGTGGTTTAAAAAATGCTGTTTTGCTTGAAACAGAGGGTCTGTCTTGTTGCAGTAACTGCAGTACAGCAGGGTGACAGTCATTCATCTTTTATTGAAGTGCTGGCTGTGCTCTGGGAAGTGATCTGCTAAATCTGACTTGGAAATAAAATGCACCAGAAAACTGCAGAACACCAAGATTTCAGGAAGCAGCAGCTTGTCCAGCTGATCACTTAAATCACTAGGAAATACTTTGATTATGGTAAAAGTGTTCCTGAGGGAATCCTACCCTGTAGAGGGCTTGGAGAGAGAGATGTCTTTATCCTCTTTGTGTGACCGTGTTCACAGGGGTCACAGGTTGAGGGAAGAGACAAGGATCTGACTCCATGTTTCAGAAGGTTTGATTTATTATTTTATTATATATATTACATTAAAACTATACTAAAAGAATAGAAGAAAGGTTTTCTTCAGAAGGCTAGCTAAGAATAGAATAGGCAAGGATGATAACAAAGGTTTGTGGCTCGGCTCTCTGTCCAAGCCAGTTGGGCTGTGATTGTCCATTAATTAGAAACATCTAACATGGGCCAATCAAAAATCTACTTGTTGCATTCCACAGCAGCAGATAATCAATGTTTACATTTTGTTCTTGAGGCTTCTCAACTTCTCAAGAGGAAAAATCCTAAAGAAAAGATTTTTCATAGAAGATGTCTGTGACACTCCTTGGTGCCGTGCGTGGAGAGGGACTGGAGAAGGCAGCAAGGCCTTTCAGCCTTCCCTGTTGCCTTACCTGCTCTGGTGGCCTGTTGAAGGTGCTCACTTGTTCTTTCCATATCCCAAAGCTCTTTGCTGTCTCCAGTAGTGATCCAGTGCTCTCTTTTCCAGATTTGATGGCAGAGTGGTGGCAAAGCTCCCATTTATCCCCCTCTCGTACATCCAAGGTCTCTCCCACCGCAACCTCCTGGGTGAGGATTACACTGACTGCTCCTTCATCTTCCTCTACATTCTCTGCACCATGTCAATCAGACAGGTGAGTACACTTTCCCTGGAGCAGGGAAAGCATATCCCCATCCAGGAAGAGGAGTTGTGCACGTGTAATCTTCGATCTGTGTGTGGTTTCTGTGTTTGTCTTCATTCCTGTGCCTCATATTCCAAGCAGTTCTAGGTTGGGATCATTAAAATTGCTGTCCTGGATGGGCCTGGAAGATTGGCTGGAGACTTGCACCAGGGCTCTGGGACAGAGTTGGCAGAAATGGGTTCCTAACCTGTGTGATAAATTTGTGGATTGCCATACCAAGAGATTGTGTCCATCAGAAGCTGATCTAAATCCTGCTCCTTAGTAATTACATCTTTTACAGCAATATGTGCATCTTTACAAACAGCAGCATCTTTAGGGGGAACTTTCTAGCTGCATCTTTCAGCTCTATAAAAGTTTCAGCAGTCCATAAAGTTGCTAGAAAAGTGAAGAAAGAGTTAAAGCTGCTCTCTTGAGTTTGTCCTTCCTATTTTTGCTGGCTGCATGATTTTTTCAGAGTCTTAAGAACTGTACCTTTGGTGTCAAGTCTGTCCCATCATTAGGGACATGGCACAGAGAGGGGATATGGTATGGTATGGTAGCCAAGAGCAGGCTCCACAGAGCTCTCCAGCAAAGCTCTATAGTCCCACCTTTTGGAAGAGGATGAGGATAAGGGACCTGTTCAGGAGGGTTCACTGGCAGCTCAAGTGGCAGAATGGCTGGGGAGGACAGGAGGACCTTCTCAGTGCAACAGGAAGTCTGTTTTGTTTTCCACTTTCCCCACAGGGTGCTGGGGATAGGTTAATATACTCTGGATGAATGCTGGTGCAAGTAGCTGCAAATCACCTTCCCTTCTGTATTCATATTTCCCTTTTCTTTGATTCACTTCCTGAATTCTTGCTGCTTTTCTCCTTAACCCCCTTGTTGCTTTTCCTCAGGGTGCCAAGGAAACTTAGACTAAGGGATTTAGACCTAGATCAGCAAAGGGAGGTGGTGTGTAATGCCAGGAGCTGGGCTGAGCTTGATGGAGCAGCTCCATAACAGTTCCTTTAGTCACAAAGTGCGTGCTGGTGGGTGGAATTCCCCATAGCCCTTTGTGCTGAAATGGATCCCAGATCCCTGTCCTAAAGCAGATAATGAATTGTAGAATCATTTCTGCTGAAAGGAACGTCTGGGGGTTCACCCCTCACCCCAAGCAGGCCCAGCTTCACCAAAGGCCAGGCAGGGCCTTCCTCATTGTCTTTGCTGCAAGAGAAACTTTCACTTCCCAGTGGTAGAGAAGGGTTTGCTGCTTTGAAAGCACTGAGCTCTTAAGATCACCTTCCAGAATTCTGGAATTCTGGTCTGATGCTGTTCCTTCAGGCAATCTTGGCTGGTGCTGCTCTGTGTTACCTGTTACATGGAAAGTCCTTTCTTTTCAGTGTTGCAGATTATGGTTTGGGTTGACTGGGGAATTCTCTTGCTAAAAAATCCCTCATTTGTTTTGTCCAAAAATGTAATTCCTGTGGTTAATTCTAATGCTGGGTATTTCCTGATGTTTTATATGGTGAAATTTGTGAGCACCTTGAACTGAGGGGCAGAAATGCCAAGCTCTTTGCAACGGGTTGTGCTTTCCATAAACTCCTGGAAAAAAATTGCCCTTGTGCTTGAGAGTTCCTTATGATGTCCCTGTGGAGGAGGAGAGTGAGTTTATTGCTCTGGAGAAGGGTGTGAGACTGCAATCTTCACAGTGCTGCATTATCTACGTGATCATGGTTAACAATTCCTGCACTCCTCCAGCTGTCAGGCAGCTCAGCTCCTTCCTCCTTGCTGCTCCAGGGAAGGGCAGGGACACCTCAGTTTGCACAAGAGCTCAGAACTAAAGCTGTGATTGCTGCTGGCATCCTGCTCTTGGCTTTATTGCCATTTGAAAGCACCTAGGTGATAACAGCATTGGGAAGAGCAGAGCTGTGACAGGCTGGGGGAGAGGGCAAGAAAGTAATTAAGGGCTTAAAATGGTGCCAGAGACTTGCACTTCGTGCTCTCAGTGACCTTGGTGGTGAAGGCTTTGTGAGCCTTTGTATTTCACTGTGTGCAGAAGGGGAAATCTTGCCAGGTTGGCTTTGAAGCTGGTGCTGGCCCAGGGGAGGACAAGTGGTGTGGGAGTTGGTGTCTGGCTTGATGCAGCTGACACACAAGAGGAGGAGTGCAGATGTACCAAAAATCAGGGAAAAGGTTGTGAACAAAGCAAGGAGGCCACAGTCCCTCAGTTTTTCCTTAAATCCTGGAGCTGCCTGTGAAAGCATCAAAGACAGGGAAGAGAGATGTTCCTGTGGAGCTCAGAGGTAGAGCAGGAACTCGGGTGTGTGTGAAAAAACAGCAACCTGGTGGGAAATGCAGGGGAGGCTGCCTGGGCGGTGATTAAAGTGACATTAGTGGGACAGGCAGGAGCAGCATCAGGGACTCTCTTCATGTGGGGGTGAGAAACTCTTCAAACACTGACTGGGAAGCTTTGCTGCCTGTGACCTGGCCAGCATCTCCCAAAATAGTCACCTCGCCGTGAGTAACTTCCTTTGCGCTGTTCCCAGCTCTCCCTGGCACGTAAATCCTGTCCCCCAGTTCCTCCTGCCTTCCTGTTTGGAGAGAGGAGGGCTGCTGGGAGAGGCCTTCCAAGGGTCCTTGAGCTGCTGGGATTTCAGCTGGGAAAGTCTGCTGCTGTGCTGGGTGGGAGCTGCAGTGTCAGGGTTACATCCTCTGTGGCTGCTCCTGGTTCTGAGCTCCCAGCCTTCACCTGTGCTGGTTGGGAACAGGGATGTGCTGCTGTTCCTGGGCTGTTTGCTGCTCCTCACTTCCTTTTCACACACATCTGAACTGTAGATTAGGCTGCTTCTCACCAAAATGTATTCCCAGTGGGAAGGGGAGCCAGCAGTTATCCCTGCTGCCAGGACTGTGCTTTCCCACAGAGCCTGGTCTTAGGGCAGGGAGCCACTTGCTGCCTTGTCTGAGGTCCCTTCTGGGTTTGAAGACCACAGCAGGAGCAGCTCCTGTGCTTCCTGCAGTCATTTGAGGGAAGATCAGAAGAGCTCAGATGAGGGATTTGGATCCCTAAATATTTACTCTTCCCTCCCTGAGGGTGATGATCATGCTTGTGTTGAAAGCAGACTCTGCACATTTCCTTGTCCAGCGTGGCCCACAGCAGACGTGACAAGGTTTCTGCTGGACCCTGCCCCATCTTTGGTGTTTGCAGGTGTAGATTTCAGGATTGCTGTCCAGCAAAACATGCTTTGGAGCTGGTGTGTGATGCTTTCTGCCTTCCAGAGCAGGGGGAGACTGTCCCTTCATCTTCAAGCAGTTGGAATAAACTTTAGCACCACAGTTCTCCACTTTCTCCCTGCTGGAAGGAGCAGGGAGGAGGCAGTGCACGCTTCCTCGGTGCCCTGGATCCCTGCTGGATCTCTGCTCCGCGGGTGAGCTGCTGGAAGCTGACAGGACCCGGCTCCTCTCCTGCTGGCTCTGCAGCACCCTCTGCTGTGCTTGCTCTGCCCCTTGGCTGCTCCTTTGTGTCCGTGCCTTGATCCAGGAAACGCTGGGGGGAACCAGAGCAAGGAGTTCATGCTCTCAAACACATTCAGTTGCTGAACATCAAGCAGGGGCTGGTTTATGTATGCCGCGGGCTAAACGTGATGTAATTCCTCTTCTTGTGTTCCTTGTGTGTGGGTTGAAGCCTTCCTTTTCATCATCTCCAGCTGAAATGAATCCTGATTTTATCTTATTTTAGCTACTGTGGAATTGCAAAACTATCTGATTATTTGTGGGGGGGGGGGGGGGGGGGGGGGGGGGGGGGGGGGGGGGGGGGGGGGGGGGGGGGGGGGGGGGGGGGGGGGG
>JAXCLO010000399.1:0-12535 GCA_035583995.1 Arremon aurantiirostris
GGAAGTTTGAAGCTTAATAATGGAGCTCTGTGCATTGTGTTTTAAGGCTTACAAGCAGGTATTGTATTCAAAATAAGAAAGCATTGTTTTAACCAAAGGTACGTGTGCTTGTAGTGGTTGGATAGAACTACTGTCAATGTGCTTTTGCTCTGTGTGATTGGTCAAGAAGCTTGTAAGGTAAATTGTAACATGAAGCTCTTGGTCTGCTGCCTGAGATGTGAGCTGCTGGCATCTTCCCATTGTCATAACCATGTAATGAGACTGATGCTGGAAAATAAAACAGCTCAAGGCATGTTCCTAGCAGTACTGTCCTGATCATGATTTGTACATAGACCTCAGCTGGCGATAAAACACAACTCCTCTTGAACCCTCGAATATCAGTACTGAAGTAGATGTTCAAAGCAAAAGCTCCCTCTACACACCATGCCTGATAACCGCATAGAGCAAATAGATTGCCCTCATCACACAGCAAGCCTGTATGAGAAAGTGCAATCGCCCTGGAATTTTAGAGAGAATTACAAATTAGCCTACAGGTGAAAACTTTAGTTTCGCTAACAAAAAAACCGATCAATAACACATGCTAAAGAAGTCCCACCATACAACCAACTGCCAGCAGAAGAAATATTACGGTCTTTTTACTAATGGTTCTTGCTGCATCGTAGAGATGAAACAAAAGTAGAAAGAAGCCATATGCAGCCCCACACGACAGGTCGCAAAAGCTACCAAAGGAGAAAGTAGATCAAGCCAACTTACTGAACGCAAAGCTGTTCGACTGGACATAGACGAAAGAAAGAAGTGACCAAAGCTCTACCTCTACATTGATTCATTGATGGTGGCCAATGCTCTGTGAGAATAATTAGAAAAGTGGAAAAAGGTTAATTAGTAGTGTAGAAGCAAACAAATTTAGCCTGCTGATAAGTGGAAAGACATCGCTACCAGGGTGGAAGAACTATCTGTAAAAGTCCACCATGTAGATGCCCATGTCTCCAGGAGGAAAGCCAATGAAGAACACCAAAACAATCAGCAGGTAGATCAGGCTGCAAAGATAGACGTCTCAAAAATAAACTTAGATTAGCAACACAAAAGAGAGTTGTTCCTAGCTACATAGGCTCATGATGCCTCAGGTCATCAGGGTAGAGATGCCACCTATAAGTGGGCATGAGACCAAAGAGTAGATCTAAACTTGGACAGTATTTCTCAAGTTATCCATGACTGCAAAATCTGTGCTGCCATCAAACAAGCCAAACAGGTGAAGCCCCTATAGTGTAATAGTGTCCAAATATAAATATAGAGAAGCCTGACAGATTAACTACATCACACTGCCCCAGACACGCCAAGGCAAGCGCTACATGCTCACAATGATAGAAACCACCACAAGATGGTTAGATACCTACCCTGTGCCTCATGCTACTGCCCATAACACCAACCTGGGCCTTGAACAGCAGGAGGCATGGTACTCCTGAGAAGACTAAGTCAAACAGGACTCATTTCAAGAGCAACCTAATCCACACCTAGACTAAAACACATTAAATAAGTATACCATATCCCCTACCATGCACTAGCTGCAGGCAAAGTGGGAAGGTACAATGGACTGTTAAAAACACTTTAAAAGCATTAAGTGGTGGATCTTTCAAAAATTAAGAGCAGCATCTAGCAAAAGCCACCAAGTTAATTAAAATGTGATGTTCTACGAACCTAACAGGCCCGGCCCTACCCAGTCTGAGCCCTTGCATATAGCAGACAAAGTCCCAATAGTACATGTCAGAAGTTTGTCAAAGACATGAATAATGAATTCTGCCTCAAGTACAAACAAACCTATTTGTAGGGTTGTCTTTACTCAAGAACCAGGTTGCACATAGATAATACAGAAAGAGAGAACAACAGAATACATACCTCAGGGAGATCTAATTGTTAAGCGAGAACTATGTGTAAATATCACTGTTTGCTAAATGTTACTGCCATTGTCTATATATAGCTATATATTGTATCTATAATGTAAGTGTTTGTAAAGTTAGAATATATATTAATTTTAGTAGTAAGCTAATGATATAGGGATAAAGGTACTATTACAGGGAGAGATTTTCAGGGTCTATCCAACCCTGGTTGCCATAGGTGTCCGGATAGCGAAGTACAGGTAAGCACCTGTCCAGGTTGTTCAGGCAGGTTCCCAGCCACAGGCAATCTTAGCAAGCTGCTCAGCTCGGCTCAGCCCTTAATTGAGACCAGCTCTTTGGTGAATTCAGCTCTTTAGTGATTTCAGCTCTTCGCTTGCTAAGTGCCTTGGCAGATGCAGGGAGAGAGAGGAGATGAGTTGTATGAGGTCCTACAGAGGTGTCTTTATTGGCAGCTTCTGCAAAGGGTAACAGTGACAGCTCTTCTGCTGAACAGTGCAGAAAGGCTATAGGGGTTTTGGGAAACAGTCCAATAGTAAGGCTAGAGGTGAATATGACCTATAGTCTTACAGAGAGATAATGAGGTTCCGATGGTGGAAGAGGGGCTTGTTTGGTCCAGTCATCATGACTTGGCATTTCTCATCTTGGGCAACTAAATGCCAGGGAGGCGTTGCAGGCCCTGCGGCTGCTGCAAGATACTGCAAAAGTAAGACAATGAGTTCTGAATCTTCAGCCAGTGCAATAATATAGGCCCATTGAAAACTTTTTTGGGGAACATATTCCTTAGAATTTTGAAGTCATTATGCGAAAGATAATTCAAACTAATTTTGGAACTGATGGTCTTAGAGATTGAAGACAAAAGTGAAAACTTGTTAATTGTAACATCTATATTTAATTCTTTTGCAGAACATATATCCCTCCCAGCAGAAGACTGCTAATTTTTTTAAATGTAATGAAAAGCAGTATTAACCAACAGACAGGAAAAATCAACTAATTTTGTTAGCATTTGATAGGACTTTACATTTCTCCATCTATCAACCAAGATTTATAACTTCACTTGCTTTTCACTCTTGAGTGAATACATTTAATAACAAAGCTTATGTTAAAATGAAGACGAACACTGCATTCACTAAATCTTAGTACAGATCACTGTGAAAAGGAATTATATGTACAAGGTGTGTACCTTACAAATTAATTTAATGTATGTCAGTCTGAATTCTTGGGGTAATGATGGGCTGTCTTAACTCTTTCTGGAATCATTAGACTGTCAAAAGTGTTTCGTGTTTCTAAAACCCCCAAATATCAATCTTGGAAATCAAACAAAGACCAAGACATGAAATCAGATAGCTCAAGTTCACAGAGGTTGTAAGTGATGAACGTGTGACAGTGCTTTTACTGGACAAGAACACCAATTTTAACTGCCTTAGGCTCACATAATTAGGCTTCTAGAAACTAAGTCAATGAAGATGAATTATTTAGCTTATAAAATTATTAAAATGAATCATCTGTATCACTAAAATAAATTATTAACTGTGTAGGGGTAACTGTTTGAAATGGTTTTACTCACACTTGGCTCTCTTGCTTCAAAAAATCAAATAATTGTTGTAAGAGTAGAACCCAGAAATATTAATCAAAATAATTAATCAATATAACCAGTGAAATCAGATATGTTCTGAGATTATCTATCTAGTCTGTTAATTTACTCTCGAATTGTACTTCCAAATGGTAAAATTTGGTCTTAAAAAGCATAATTGGCACTGAAAGGCTTTATTGTTCTTGGATGTAATAGGGAAGTATTAAATGTTATAAAATAGCACTGGCAATCACATTTATGAACAAGGAGTTAGATGTATTTTCTTAATTTTATTCCAGGTTACAGCCTCAGAATATGAATATAGAAGCAGAGTGTCCTCTTGAATAGGTTTGAGCTTGATGTTCTTGAATGTATGTAAGAAAGGGAGTACAGGCAAAAATTAGATTTCAGTATGATACTCAGGCTTGTTTTGCTGCTGGTTTTTGATGGCAGAAGAACAAAACTCAATGTGATTCAGCTCAGTACGAACTACTGAATGCAGAAAGCATTCCAGAAAGGAAATTTCAGTATTTCTGTAGAATTACCAAATTGATAAGAAGAATGAAATGCAGAAATTTTCAACTCACATAATGACAAATGGTTTTAAATCACTCCTAAAAACAATGTCAGAGAGAGTAATTTTGAGGGGTTTTTTGACTGTTGCCTCAACTCCTTGTGGTGACTATGAATATAGTGATGATAACCTATTTCAACCATAAGTACAAATTAGAGCCTAGCAAAAATTATATGGTGATTTGAGCAGAAAGATATTACTTCCCTGTAGAAAGAGATTATTCAATGCCTTTGGAATTATTTGCAAAGAAATTATAAATATAATGGTTTTAATTATATTGCATTGTATCGTATTATATTGTACCATATTACATTGTATCATACTGTATTGAATAATATTTTATTATATTATGTTGCATTATATTTATATTGTATTGTATTCTATTATGTTTTTAATAAAGGAAAAACCAGATTAGAACTCCATATCGAAGAACTGAAAGCTGAAAAATCTAGTTGTGATCATAAAATACTTTTTTGTTTTGTTAGACTCTTATAAGTTGGTGAAATGTTTGCTCAGATAAAGATGCCAGGATTGTGATCACACTGTGCACCAAAGGAGGATAGGAGATTTTGCATTAAAAAGCATAGACTCATTAGGTTAATAAGTGAGAATGTTTTCCAAAATAGAATATTTATCAGTATGGCATTGTGCCCACATTTTGCAGCTCTGGAGTATCTGGAATAATCCTTGTACACCTACCAAATCATGGCACAAAATGTTTCAAATACAAAATGTCAACTGTATGTGCCTGGTATGTTTTCTTGTGTCTTGTATTAGTGTTGTTGAAATCAGAGTTGTTTTTTCCAAGGATTTCAATTTTTTTTAAAACACTTCATGATTTTGTAATACTGCTCAGTAGCAATTCAAGTGTAAACTAGCCACTTTAATTCTTGTTCTGACTGCCTTTGGACAAATAATAGCAGCTGTTTGTCAAATTTCTTAGCTGCCTTATGTATCCTTGACCCACCATACAAAGACACCTTATTTTTTATTTTAAACATTCAGTGTTCTCCTAAATTGTATAAGGAAGGACTTGCAAGAAAGGAATCAAAAAGAAAATCAATCAGGCATGTTGGGAATATGGAAAATGAAGTATTAAGGGGAATAAAATCCATGGCTACATTAATAGCTTTTATTGTGTAGAGCTCCTGGTCTATGCTTCTACTCTGATCAGGCTGTGTGAGCCCTGAACCAGCTCCAGTCCAACTGGCTTCAGAGCTAGGGCTTATTCTCTAAACAGAGGCACAATGCTTGTGTAACCGGAGATGTTATTTGGCAGGGTTCATGTCTGAGACTTGATTAGACTGCAGTCTTTGTACTGATGCAAATCGGTGATGCTGGATGAACCACTTTGTTTTGCTCTTGTGCCAAGTCTATGCCTGTGTGTATCTAAGTTCTAATATTATCTTTGTGTTTGGTTAGAAGTTCTAGGCATTTTTGTGCTGTATGTTTTATTATATGCATGTAAATTTTGAAGCACTGAGCTGCATCCGAAGTCTAGTGGGCAGCAGAGGAGGGAGGGAATTCTGCCTCTCTGCCCCACTCTGGTAACACCTCACTGGCAGAGCTGCCTCCAGCTCTGGGTCCCAGCACAGGAAAGGACATGGAGCTGTTGAAGTAAGTCCAGAGGAGGGACACCAAGATGATCAGAGGGATGGAGCTCCTCTCCTATGAGGGGAGGCTAAGAGAATTGGGATTGTTCAGCCTGGAAAAGAGAAAGCTTCTGGGTGACCTTATTGCAGCCTGAATTCCAGTATTCAAAGGGAATCCACAAGAAAGATAAGAGGCTATTTACAGAAGCATGTAAGGGACAGGATGAGGGGCCCGTGACTTCAAACTGAAGGAGAGTAGAATTAGAATAGATAATATTAATAAATTCTTTCCTGTGAGGGTGCTGAGGCACTGGAACGGGTCGCCCACAGAAGCTATGGCTACCCCATTCCCGGCGGTGTTCAAGGCCTAGTTGGATGGTGCTCTGAGCAGCTCTGAGCAGCCTGGTGTAGTGGAAGGTGTTCCTGCCCATGGCAGAGGGGTTGGAATGACTTCTAAAGTCCCTTTCAACTCAAACCATTCTATGATAAATTTAAAGATGCACTCTGAAGCTTACAGCAATTCTGGTCTAGTGGTATGTTAAGTAGATTCCAGAATGCCAAGTGTTTTTTGTTTTATAATGTACATGCTACAGAGATTAATATTGTAGGAAAACCTACACAGGTAATTTGTAAGTACTCTGATGAGCTTCCCACTCAGACCACTGTCTTTGAGCTAAGTGTGCATTTATGTTTAATAGTGGCCAAGATATTTCACACAGGTGCCAGAGCAAATCTTGCTCTCCCTTGGAGCATCTGATAACCTTGGATAAAGTTGAGTTGAGGTAAAATTTTCAGTCCAGTCAGTTTTCCCACGTTTAATTTTTTTATATGCGGCTTCACTGAGGCACAATGTCATATCATCGTTCATGAAAAAATTAACTTCTTTATCAGTGGCAGGATTAAATGGATATTCAAATGGTCACTCAAACTTTTAAATAGAGGTTGTCTTGAGTAGGCCCTTGTGTTTGAGGACATAAGAATAAAGCTGTATGTAAAAGAATCCCTCTCAGTTAGCAGAATATAATATTTTAATTGTGAATGATTAAAGCATTTTACGTATTTTATACAAGTCTGCAAATGGATTAGTAATGCTTGAGAATTAAGGCATCACAGCAAAAGGTATTTGTTTCTCCAGATTTAAGATGTGTTACCCTTTTGGCTTTATTTGTTAGTAAATTGTGCATGACTTACTAGTTCTGTTGTAATAAAAATCCCAAGTATATAAACTTGTTCAGGAGGAGCACCATCAACTAGACAAGAAAACTGACATTAAGAAATTTTTGCTACTGAAAATATGTCTAATTTGCCCGCACTTGGGCTGTGGTAATTGAAATTCAGATTGACATCTGTTTTTCAACTACTATAGACCTGAAAGTAGAGAAAATAATCACATGGAAAAAAAAAATCTTTTATGCATTGAGTCAGTAGGTGTTGATGAGAAATATTCACTTTAATTGATGTTGGCAGATGGACAAGGATAAAGATTTTTGAGCTTCTAATTTAAGAGAATAAGAAAGGTTTTTAGCAAAGCACCATGTTCCTTACTTTGCCAGGTATAAGAAATCTGTTGTCTTCAGGCTGTTCTGCTTCTCTGGGGATCTGTCTCATGAATCCTGCCCACTGATGTTATTAATCTTGAAATTAGAAAATCAAGTTTCCTGAACAAGACAAGAACATTAGCTCAATTTTCTTACCAGACACTGCTCATGGTGATTCAGCTCTTATTCTGTGAGGACAAGGGTGTTTAAACCAGATTACTTGTTAACAGTCCTGTTTTCAAATGGCTCTGTGCAAACCACATTCATGTTGAAAATTATAGGTTGGCTTAAAAAACCAAACAGATCCATAAATGAAGATCAATAGGACAGAGCTAACCCTCTAGAAAACATAGTCACTGGGTATATTATTCCAGTTTATGAAGTGAAGAAAAGTTTTCCTTTAATTCCCAGTGTAAGTATATTAAGAGATTAACCAGTGGTTCTAGAAAATATGACACATGAAAATATTTATCTCAGAAATTTAGGTTAATTCAACTTTAAGAACTTTCAAACACATTGCAAAGGAAAAAAAAAGCAAAATGGTTTATTCTGTAGGATGGAAAATCTTTTTCTTCTTACAAGTAAGAGAAATAAACAGATTTTAGTATTTTTTGAATTGTTCTGTGGAGCCACTTCTATAGATTTCTATGTATCCTTTAATTGGCATTGGATGTTTCTTTCCTGATCTGTTTTTTTAATTTCTGTGGGGATGCCTTGTAATTGTCCTGTTACAATAATAATCCTAGAATTTGGATTTGAAGATTGGAAAGCACAATAAATACTTGCATGCACTCTACAATCCTCAGAGAAGTCACAAACATGATCTACAGTAAAGGTCAATGGAAATGGGTATACTGTCAAGGTATGCCTGTATAAGGACAGTCAGTACAGAACAGAAAAAAAGATAAGAAAAAAATATGGCCTTCAAATACAAACAAACACAGAAATAAAGGGGTTTTTTTACAATGATAATGGAAAATTGTTTCCTTTGTATGGAAGAGATAATCTCCCTGGAAAACAGGATTAAATGGATATTTGTGTTTCAGCTTGGAGTCAAGTCAATTTTTTAATTGAAATCCTAGTGTCTAAGGAATTTGATTTCAATCTGGAGATACTTCTTCATGGTCCTTTGAATCCATAATATTTTTAAGCAGCTAAGATTGTTTAGTACTGCATTTCTTTGTCAGGATTATTTGTCTGCTAAATCAAATTGGTGATTTCTAAGAGTCAGGTTAGGAGAAATGTCTGCATGGTAAGCACCTTCATTGTATCTAGAGTTTCAGCTATTGCTAAACAGAGTCAAAAAAAATGTCTAGGAAAAAAAAACCAGGGACATTTGTTAAGAGATTGTTTCTTTACTGCACTTAATCTGAGTATTTTTTGCCTTTTTCAAGGAAAATGCAAAGTAATATCTGAGTGAAAGTGTCAAGATTTTACTTTGCAATTCGGGTCTGATCTTTAGACAGGTACGGTGAACTGATGACATCACAGCAAATTCATTTGTGCAAAAACAATTGATAGGAATTAAACTCCAATATTTGTGATTTTTTAGAGAGTATTCAATCTTAATTGCTGAAGTCCGGAGCTGCCTGTATTCAGGTATTGTGTTATACATATTTTTCTTATTTAATAAAGGTTTACAGAGACTGTAGTCTTTGCCCAGAAGAACTGGGCTCAAAAGTCCACATGTTACCTGGAAAATCAGACACAAAATGCCAAAATATTCCAGTAACATATACTTTATAGCATTCTGAAATGGTAACCAGCTACTTTAAGAAACTATTATTCTAAAACTAAATAGTTTTAAGAAACTATTATTCTAACGATTTTATGTTATTCACAAGAGGTATTTTTTTCGACATTACAGTAAACATTTTAAAATGTTTTGTGGAATATTTTGCCCAAATTGTGGTTCTTCTTCTGAATTATTTTTTCCTTACTCTTTAACATGTTGAGACACAAAGTGAGCATCCTGATATTTTACCAATAGTTTATTCTATTTTCTGAAATTTACTCAAGCAGACCTCTTTTTGAGGCAAAGAAAACCAAGTGATTATAGTGGCTTTTGATTAACAGTGAGAATTATTCATCAGCTGGGAACAGTAACTTAAGCTATAATTTAACTATAACATCACAATAACTTCAGCTTCTACTACTAGAGATTTGTGTGTAGTGAGAATGGAAGAAACCCTCTGTCCTTTCATAAGAAATATAGTTACAAGTAAAACTTGATCTGCTTTACAGGATATAAGTTTTGGGAAGGCCAGTATGTTAAGTTCCATTTTCACAGATTTCACAGAATATTAATACAGTGAATTTATAAACAATGAAAGAAGAAAAAAAGTTACTTGTTTTACCAATAAATTACAGTTATTAGTTCAACAAGGTTAACACAGTGACTTGACTGTTTTGTCTTCTGAAAAATAAGTAAACAATTAAAAATAATCAGATGCCGAGGTGTACAATATCTAGTTTTATTTTATATACTTGAATTTTTTAGAATATAAGCTGTAGAAATCCACATATTTAAACCCTCTACTCTTCCAACTTCCTCCAACATAAGAAAATTCTCCTTTTGCTCTCCCTCATGTGCTCCTTGTTTATCTATTTACTAATATTAGACTTCAAGAGCATGTTGTAGCATACATTGATTCGAGCTACTGGATCAAATTACTTTTTCTAAGAGCGCAGAGGATCAAGGGCTACTGTCATCAATATGCAACTTGCAGTAACAGGAACAAGGCACCATGCATATGAAAGGGCAAATGTAATGATGAGTTAGGTGTGAATTACATCAGACAGTCTTTGGCTTTGTTGCCCTACTTTGACAATTCACTTGCTAGTGGCATAATTTAACCAAATTAGAACCCTCTGTCAAGTGGGGGTCCTATTTGTCTTTCACAACATGGAACATCAAACTAAAAGGGAATTTAAGCACAAATTATCTTTATGACTGCAGGTATTTTCTATTATGTGAGTTTCTGGCTAGGGGGATTCAGGCACACTGCATTTTCTAAGGTATGTGTTAGCTGAGATAGAAATACACAGATAAAAGGGGAGGTTTTGAAGGTGGACTGTCATCTTTCACTTGCATTTCTCCAAGGACACATTCTTCCTTGGGATGCCAGTTTGCTTTACGCTCTTTAGTAACAGGAAGTACTAAAAAATGTCCACAATGAATCACTGGTTACTCTATTTCTGAAGCAATTGTGTTATTTGGCAAGTCCAGTGAGATACTCATTACATTACATGATAATGGAGATATATCAGGTTTGCAGTATCTCCTAGAGAAGAAACCCACATGAAGTATTATTTGAGGGTCATCATGGGTTCAAGCAGACAAGCAGATCCAAATGAAACTATTTAACTCATTACTTGGAATAATTAAGTACTTTAATATTTAAGAATTAAGTCCTATGGGCAACTAAAATAAAAAAGAAATAGGTTTAGAATATCTAGTTTCTTTGTCTTGTATCTTTTCTCGTCCCTCAGTTTTTTTAATTTTATTTATAAGAATTCCTAGTCTAACGTAGGTATTTTGCTAAATTTTTTGAAGCATAAATATTTTCAAGTTACAAAGAATAAAGAAATACTCAATTTTACATAATTAAACTAATGAGAAAGGGGTATAGCCATTCAGAAAACAAAAGGTTTTACCAGATAATCTCAGAGAGCTCAACCTTGACCTTTAAAAAAACTCAGCAAAAACATTTCCTAAGAACCTGAGTAATAATTTGGGTAAATGCTAAAATATGACCATCATATTTCTTTTCTGTTAAGTAAAAAAGAAAAACTAAAACCCCAAAAATAAAATCCAAACCAAAACCCACCAAAAAATGCCCTAGCAATATATCTTTTCCTCAAAGCTGGACACACAACATTGCTGCTTTTTTTTCATGTCTTACAAAAGCCTAGTTTTAAGTATGAACTTGGGAGAGCCCAAATTGCATATTCAATGATTCATTAGTAAAGTCAGATAAATAAAATCTGCAAGAGATTTTTCTCAAACTTGTAGTTCTTTGGGTATGGAGTAGAGATGACATTTACAATACAAAATTATTTAATGCTTCTCATTTGTCAAAACATTGAGTGCATGCTTTCAGCTAGTCTGATACCTGTTTTGTGTCAACATTGTAACTACAGCCAGCTGCATTCTGTATTGTAACTTCAGTGTGTGTTTTTGGGATGGGACAGTATTGGGTAAGTCTGAGAGGCATTTGAAAGGCATTATTAACTCCAGATTTGATTTATGTATATAACTTGTAACAGTGGTAGCAAAGACATGGAGATTATAGAGCAGTGAAAATGTGCCTTCAGAACATGTTTCTGTCTGCAAGTGAAATGCACACTGAAAACTTTGGATCTGGGTGTGAATTGTGATCCACCAGTTCTCAGACTTTGGGGAATGACTTATGGTATGGAATATTATGAAAATTGTTTGGTATAATATAGATTCCAGTAATAGGTCAAATTCCAAATCCTGTCTGGTAGCTGTTAGCAGGGATGCCTGCTGTAGTCCTATTCATGTAATTGCATCTGATATATCTGAAAAGCAAAGAAGTATTATTACCTTCATTTCTTACATAGGAAAGTTTAGGGAATGACAGGCTAGTAATTTTTCAAGTCATATGGCACAATCAATAGCAGGGAAAGAGAGAATACCTGTTCACTTCATGTGCTGATTCTAACTCTGAAATCTTTTTTCAAGTAAGCTACCTATTTGTCCATTTCACTAAGAAGTAGCACCCATCTTACGCAGTCCTATGAAAAAGTGGAATGTCACAGTCCTTGAAGAACAGTATTTTTTATAGATGCTTTTAATTAAATTTGCAGTAGAGTCTTTGTTCTGAGGGTAAGATATGTGAAATCTCTGAAGATTTTTATTTTTGTGCACAGGAAGTAACTGGAGGCTTATTGTGAGGGCATATTTAAATGAAGGAAAATACTGTTCTGCTAGGCACTATGGCAGCCAAGTCAGATTCCATCTGAGAAGTATTTTCCTGATCCATTGTAATTTATATCTCTTAGTTATTGCAGTCTGAAATAATCAAGATAGTCCTTAGGTTATTTCCCCTTGAAAATGCTTTAGTTCTAATAAAAACTAATGCAAAGAAGAGAGAGGGCCAGATAAATGAAGGGCAGGCTCAAAAATCACCACAATACCTTCCATCTGTTATTTGTTCTCAGTTTTATCACTGTCTTGCCATGTCCCCTATCTGAACAGTCCAGCTTTTGTCTCTGCCCGGTCACGCGTAGAATGGCCTTGGGACAGCCCGCGCTCCAAAGGATGAGTGCACTCTTCAGATTTTCAGTCTTCAGTATTGTTTATTATTTCTTATCTACAAAATTTTCTTCCAGCCTGACAG
>JAXCLO010000400.1:0-12386 GCA_035583995.1 Arremon aurantiirostris
AGCCTGGAGTATCAGCAGTGGGTAATAATCAGAGGGCTGAATCAGCCCAGGAAGTCTCTCAGTGATATTTTGTACCCGGGCCCCAGGGAGGCAACAGACTTCCCTGTGGGATGGGTCTGGTCGACATATGGGGCCCTCAGTTCCCTTCAGGAGGGAATCACCTACTACGATTACCCTTCTTTTCTTCTTGACGCTAGAGGTAGTGATCCATCTTATAGGTGAATCATAATTGGGGGGTTCACTGGGCAGACAATTCGCTCCTAAATCATCTAGTTGTATCTCTAGATCCAGGATCTCATACCTATTCTGAAGTGGTACCTGGCTGGATGATGGGGAGGGGGAGGTCTTTTTATTATTACCTCCCCAAATGGGGACTCGTTTCCACTCCTCTTCATCCACCAGGTGCCCTTCTGTTGCCCACCAACCTGGTCATAAATTGTTTACTAGAGAATTCCATCTAGTGCCAAAAGAAATTCAAAGTCATAAGCCCCTTAAGGATCTAACCATTTTCACCGACGCGTCTGGGGGTTCCCACAAGTCTGTAATGATGTGGAAGGACCTCCAGACTCAGCGGTGGGAAACCGATGTTAAGATCGTTGAAGACTCCCCTCAAGTAGCTGAGTTGGACCCTGTTGTTTGAGTCTTTGAGAAATTTCCTGAACCCATTAACATCGTAACTGATTCGGCTTAGGTGGCAGGGGTGGCGTCTAGGGCTGGGCACGCGGTGCTCAAAGAAGTCTCGAACCTGGTGATTTACAAGTTGCTCTCAAGATTAATACAGCTGGTTTCCCACCGAGAGCAACTTTTTTACATCATGCATGTGAGATCACACTCTGATCTCCCAGGTTTCATCACAGACGGCAACCGCAGAGCTGATGCCTTGGCCACAACGTTGCAGCTGGCTGGCCGGCCAAGGCAACGCCTTCCATCAGACCAAAATTAGCCATCATCAGTTCCATCAGAATGTGCCTGGTCTGGTCAACCTATTCCAGGTCAGAGCGATCATGGCCACATGCCCACAATGTCAGGGGTCTGCATTACCATTGCTGGGGGAAGAAGTAAACCCCAGAGGTCTCCAAAGTTGTGAAATCTGGCAGATTGATGTAACCCATGTGTCCCAATTTGGCAGATCTAAATATATTCATGTTAGCGTGGATACCTTTTCTGGTGCAGTCTATGCCTCAGTCCACACAGGGGAGAAGGCAATGGATGCACAGAAACACCTAATACAGGCCTCCTCTGTGTTGGGGATTCCAAAAGTCATTAAAACTGACAATGGGCCAACCTATGTTTCCAGGGCCTTCAGCAATTTCCTGCTTGAATGGGGAATTGAACATCAAACTGGAATTCCATACTCCCCCACCGGCCAGGCAATAACAGAAAGGACTCATCAAAACCTGAAATGAACCCTAGAACACCAGAGGGCTGATGCTAAAGTATTATCTCCCCAAATCAGGCTTTCAAAGGCACTGTTCACCCTTAACTTCTTGAACTGTTCCTTTGAAAGTCTAAACCTGCCAGTAGTGAGACACTTCAACCAAAATCACATGTTAAAGTTCAAAGAAAAATCACCAGTGCTAATAAAAGATCCCGAGTCGCAGCAAATCCAAGGGCCCTTTGACCTGATCACTTGGTCAAAGCTTACGTGTCCGCACCCTCTGGTCCAAAGTGGATCCCGCACAAATGGGTCAGACTGTACCTGTTAGTAGAAAAAGACCGCCAAACTATCACCCCATCGCCGTTGGAGGACGCAGCCAATGTGGGTGTAGCCACCAAGCGAAAGAAGAAAAAGGAGCAAGAACATTCAGAACTCCCATATCTCTTTTCTCTATTCCCTGATGAAAGTTATTGTTAAGTTTCCCTAATGTGTTTTCCTTCTTTTATGTTCAAGTGACATCCATACCAGATAACATGTGGACACAGCTGAACACGTTGCTCCTAGTGCTCCTCCAGTCTCAGATTTTCAAGGTGTGGATTGTCCCTCGACCGAAGAAAAATGTTTGGGTAACCCTTGCTTGTGTGCTACAGCGAGACCATCTATGTTTATCAATGGTCCCAGATGATGACCCGATGTCGACCTGCCTAGTAGGGATCCCATTTTCATGAGATCAGTACCGTTCACATCTCCAGTCCCTTGTAAACAGTACAAACCAAAACCCTCCCCCGAATCTCAAAATATATCTCCCTATTGACAATCCTTTAGTTTTGTGGAACAAATGGTCTTCTAGTTTACCCCAACTGGAAAAAAAGCCCATAGAATTTGAGTTGTTAGGTTCAACAAAAGCCCCTTTTTGTATTCATTTCCCTTATAAGCCCCGTTTTCACCCCGAAACTTATATTTCTGTTAAGGTTTATTGTAAAGAAATTCAAGCAGTCTCATGGTGTAAATCTATTATCCAGCTACCTCTCACCTATTCCAGTGGGCACCTTGAACCCCTGAAACTTCCAAAAAGGAATTTTCTTTATTTGTGGGCAAAGAGCCTGGGTGGGGATCCCCTCTTGTCTTATAAGAGGTCCTTGTACTCTTGGTCAGCTGTCCCTGTTTTTCCCCAACCAGACTCAAATTGTTAATTTGAAATCTAAATTAAATAATTTGTCCCCTCAAAAAGTTAAATGCAGCACAATACAATTAGATGAAAACTGCAATCCTAAAGTAGAAATCTGGTCCAAACCAACAAAGACAGCTGTGACTATATTTTTGCCATGGGTAGCAGCTGCAAAAGCATTGGGACATCTCGAGTGCTGGGTGGTAAAACAGGCCAACTTAACAATGACAGCAATCAGCGACCTCCTAGAAGAAGAAGAAGAAGAAGAAGAAGAAGAAGAAGAAGAAGCAGAAGAAGAGGAGGCGACTAGGAAGGCGACCTTACAAAATTGGGCTGCCATTGAATTTTTATTGCTGGCACACGGGCATGGGTGCCAAGAGTTTGAGGAACTGTGTTGCGTCAACATCACTGACAAAAGCCAAAGCATCCACACCTCGATCAATAAGATGAAAGACCTTGTGCAAGAGATAAAAGAGGACACCGGAGACTGGTTTTCTAACACCTATAAGAATGAGGTTTGTCTGGATGGATGTCATCTGTCATCAAAGACATTTGTTTAGTTGTTGTAATTATGTTTTTAATTTCTGTTGTCACTGGTGTTTGTAAAAAAACCTGTTTGTTAAAAGTGTTATCAGCTCCAACCAAAAACCCTCTTCCCCTCAGCGATGGTGGGAAGAATCTGGAGTTTAATTAACTGCCACCGCCATCATCCCCTCAACACTATCATAAAAATTAAACAAAAAAGGGAGATTTGTGGCAGTGGTGGTTTGAAGATGTTTAATCTATGTCTAAAGTTGTTTACCCCATGTCTTGCCGTGGCAGTGTCCTGGTTTAGGGCAAATTTGGTAGAGAATCTCCAAAGGAGGGCCCCTCCAGAAAGCAAACCCACATGGCCCCTCCCCGCAACCGGTTCGGGAAAAAATTCCTCAGAGAGAAGTGGAAAGAACCTGTTTATTTAACAGGCACAACACCCCCCAGAACACAAAATGAACAATACCGGATGACACCGCTCTGAAAAAGGTGACAAAATCAGAAAGTCTCTGTCGGAGGTGGTTGCTCTGTTAGTCCCTCTGGTGGTGGGGCAGCTGCTGCAGCCAAACGGTGCAAACCCTTGGTGTTTCCAGGTCCCAGTCTGGAGCAGGTTCGAGATGGTCGAAGAAAAAGGAGAGGAGAAACAGTCCAGGAAGGAATTTGGACTGTTTAGCTAAACTAGCTAATAAGCAGAAGCAAAAGCAAGCAGAAGCGAGAGCAGAGAGAGAGCAAGCAAAGCAGAAAGCCAAAAGCAAAAAGCGAAAACAGCCCTATGTACTGCCCGTCTCTGTGTCCCTGATAAGAGAAACCCAAACAAAACTTTCATTCCTCAGAGACAGTCTTAAAGGCACAGAACAGATGAATGGGGATACAAGCATCATAACATCACCCCAGGACAGTGAAAGAGCTGTTTTTGTCGAGGTTTCCACCCCATTGTCTCCAAAATCTTTGTCTTTGCCCTAATCCATTGCCATTTGGTTGTGGAAGATGCCTGTGGGCCAGAGAGCATTTGGGTGAAATTGGGGTGGTTTCAGTGAGAAGTTGCCATAATCTTTCTTCACATCTGGCAGAGCCAATCCCTAGCAGCTCCAAAGATGAACGTGCTGCTGGTCAAGGCTGGGCCAGTTAGAAATGGTGGTAATGCCTCTGTGGTAACAGATTTAAGAAGAAAGGAAAAATAGTTGTTGCACAGTTGTAATTGCAGCCAGAGAAGAGCGGGGTAAGAACATGTGAGAGGAACAGCTTTGTAGACACCAAGTGGGAAGCGGAGAAGAAGAGGCAGGAGCTGCTCAAGGTGCCAGAGCTGAGATTTCAAAGTCTATGGTGAAGCCAATGGTGAGGCAGCTGTGCCCCTGCAGCCCACAGAGGGCAGGGGGGTGCAGGGATGCACCTGCAGCCCCTGAAGGAGCTCACACCAGAGCAGGGGGATGCCTGAGAAGAGGCTGTGATCGTGTGGGAAGCTGTGCTGGAGCAGAGTCCTGGTAGGACTTGTGACCCTGTGGGGGGCCCATGTAGGAGCAGGCTGTGCCTGTAGGACTGACCTTGTGAAAGAGTGACCCACCTTGCAGCAGTTTCCAAAGTACTGTTGTCCAAGTGATGGGCTCCTGCTGGAGAAGTTCTTGGGGAACTGTCTCCTGTGGGATGGACCCTATGCTGGAGCAGGAGGCCAGCAGCAGGAACAATATGTGATGTACTGACCATAACTCCCATTCTCCGTCTCCCTGCTTGGGAAGAAGGGAGGGATGGGGAGGTGTTTTTAAGATTTATTTTACTTCTCATTATCCTGTTCTGTTTTTGTTAGTAATAAATTCAATTAATATCCCTAATTTGAGTCTGTTTTTCCTGTGACAGTAATTGATGAGGGATCTCTCCTGGTCAATATCTCAACTCATGAACCTTTCGCTGTATTTTTTCTACCCTGTCCAGTTGCAGAGGGCAGTGATAGAGTGGCTTTGGTGGGTGTCTGGTGTACTGGAAGGGTCAACTCCCTACATACACAGATCTTGTCCCCCAGCACTGTGAGCAGCTCCCCAGGCTGGCTGAGAGCTGCCCCTGGCAGACAGCAGAGTCCCTGACCCGGCACAGAGAGCCCTGAAGCACAGGGATCCTACTCTGCAGGACAGTCCTGAACTCCCCGGCTACACAGCTTTTCCAAACTATCCCCCAACAGCCCCCTCCTCACAGATCCCATTGGCTGGGACTGTGCCAGCTTTAGGAGATGCCTCCAGGACCTGCCCCTGCATTGCCCTGCACCCACAGACTCACCATGTTCCGCACTGCAAAGGTTTGTCCTCCCTTGAGCTCTCCAGGCTTTGACTTTCTCTGCTCTGGCTCCTTCCAGTGCCCAACACCCAACATTCCATCCACCGACATTTCTAGGAGAGTGATTTACAACACAGGGGATCACAGTAGAATGGGGCTCCCCCATTTATTCCCTGTACAGGTGGGATCCTCCTTCCCCACTGGACCTCCTCTTCCCCCGGACCTCTCCGGTTTTCCCCGTCACGGCGAAGGTCCCGCTGTGCCTCCCCAGCTGGCGACCACAGCTGCGTCCCCAGCTCACCCAGCTCACCTCTTTGGTGGCCACGGGCAACAAGAAAGCCTCACCGCCCTGGTTGCCCTGCGGCCGCTGGTCTCCCCCGCGGGGCCATGGCTGGGGTGGGCGCAACTCCCGCAGGACAGCACTCTGTGCCCCGGGAGCTCTGCTAGGCAGCGCCCCTGCCAGGCGCACGCTGCGTTGAGGGGCCACCGCAGATTCCCACCTTCACGCCTGCCCTCAGCAGCCTCCGAGAAGTGCCGGCGCCAGGGCCCATTCACCCTCCCTTTTATCGGGGCCATGGAGAAAGAAAACCGGTTTCAATTGTTCATGCTGCCGCACCTGAGTGCTGGGCAGGTGTCTGTGGGCAGATCCCAGGTGAGCGGTCGGCCATGGGGCCGCTGAGGGCGCCCCCCCCCCACCTCCTCAGACTGTGCTGCTCTGGAGGCCGTGGCTGAGGAGGGAGCAGAGGGAAAGCTCAGGGGCCTTTCCCCGGGGACACGGGGACAGTGCTGTGCTCAGGGAATGCCCTGGCATAGCCCCGAGCTGGAGTACACACACACACATGCATGGGCAGGACAGCTTCTGTGAAGGACTCATTTCTGTGCATATGCCTAGACTGGTGCTGGGGGAACATCTTCAGTTTGAATTTCAAATACTTTTGCTGTTATTTTCTATCAAAAGTGAAGGGAATCATCTTCTCGAGCATCTATTCTGTGTTGTAACTGTGAGGAAATGACCGTTCACTTTAAAATTTCAAAGGTTTATTAAACCTCAACAAACACAACAAAGTACTGAATAAGGAAAAAGGGACAGTGCTGGGAGCGTGGCTGGTTGCCAGAGGCTCATCCACAAAATGGCAGGTCATGCCTTTTACGCCTCTGATGTTGCATCAGCCAACTCTGGCCCCTTCCAAAGTGTGAAAGTCAACTCTTGCCTTGCTGTCCATTGGTAGAGACCTTCTTGAAGTCTGATTGGAGGTGAGGTGCTGTCATGCCACATCTCCCCAGCAACAAGCTTTCCCCATTCCCAACTGCCCCATGCAAGGGGCACATGTACATGCCCTCCCTCCACATGTCCCTGACAACCTGATGGCAACAACACAGAAGGAGGAAAAGGGGATTATAGGGAGAACAGAGGGTGTCCAAAAACAACCTGCAACAACATAACCATACATCAACAACTTCTCTTAACATACACACAGTATTCATCTCTTAATTGTGAGAGCAAATCATCATATTACCCATCTATAATAATCCCCCCTTTTCCTTTTTATAAGCCATTAGGCTCGAGCAATAATTTCGACTCCTTTGAGGATCCATTCATGCTTTTTATAGATTGCTTGGTCTTCTTTGAAGGGGTCCTCTATTTTGTTCTGCTTTTTCAGCATCATTACTCTTTTTGCTGTTCTGGGTATTGTCGATTTTGAGTCCATGGACATTTCCACTATTGACATACCCTGAATTACACTTGTGATTAGTCAAATGAAACAGGGAATCGTACAAGGAAGAAATAATAATCCCGCCACTGCATACATGAGGAGGAAGCTTAGTTTTTTCCACCACTCCATCCCCAGTAAGTTGTCTCTCCAGCTGGAAATTACTATTGAGTCCCACTTTAGGACTGGGACGTGGGCTATTTTAACAAGAATTTGTTTGGGTTCCAGGAGGGAAAAGAAAACTAAGGAGTAATAGACAGACAGGGAATGATAGAGGTCCGGTATGGCGTCTACCCCCACCTACCATGCCTACGGGGTTGCTGCCTGCAGCAGGTTTATATAATCTTCTTGGTGATGAATTACAGGGGCCAACTCAGTCTTGCCCTCTAGTTCTCATTGCACTTCATTTGTCAATTCCTAAGTGAAACACCCCAGCACTTCCCACTGTTTCCTGTGTCCTTCCCCTCAATAGACACTTGCAATCTCCATCCACTACATAGGATGACTACATCAATGACCAATACAATCCAAATCTCCCACTCAAAGTGTTATCTAAGCAGTCCTTAAGATGGCTGGTGGAAGCTTGACCTCATTTGTCTGATGTCCTAGGCCTTTCTGGTTACCTTTCAGTCTTTGCTTAAAAGTCAATCTCGTCTCACCCGGTCTGAATGTTATGGTCCATTTGCACCACCGATTCCATGGTGAGCAGCACCTGAAAAGGACCTTCCCATTGAGGGGTTAGAAGCTGGTCTTTCCAGGACTTGATCATTACCCAATCTCCAGGGTTAACATCATGAATTCTGAAATCCCAGGTAGTAGTTTGAGGGATCATCCCTTTATGCCTTAGCTCTCTGGTATTTAAGCTGTGAGTAAGAAAAACAGTTACAGCAATTGCAGATGCCCCTGTTTATAGGGATTTAATGTAAAACTTCAGCATAAAATTCACCAAGCAGCATCTTGCTGTTGGAGCAGTTACATTATAAACACCATTAAACTTGATAGAAATGACAGCACACAACCTCACATAAACCTTTTGGCAAACTTAAACACAGAGGCAAATTCCTCTCCAGGACGAGTGGGACATTATGGCACAGTTTTCTTCACCTTTTTTCCTTCCCCATACCACCCAATTAGGTAATCATGCCCACAATTAGTTAAAACATACTACCATAAGTTCTACTTACTTCCCCAACTCTCTTCTCCACACACCCTAAGATAGGTCCTGTATTCATGCAGGCAAAACAAGGCCACACAGAACCCTGTAACATTTAGTCTGAAATGTTTTTGGGGACAATTTATTGGTTGTCTCCCTTTGGTGAAGTTCAGAAGAGGGACAATGGGATGATCCTTTTTCTTTGATAGTCTCACTAGTAACCAATTGTGTGTCCTTCTTCACCTCACCCTCTGCAGAGCTCTGCTTACCATCATTTACCTTTAATGAAGAAAAGCATAATAAAAAGGTAACCTAAAAATCCCCTTCTTAGTGCAAATAACACATAGAGAATCTGCGCTGGAAAAAGAATATTTGCAGTGGACAGTGAGTTCATTCTCTGTACAAACAGGAAAGGCCAGGCCAGTCCTGGAATGAGATGAGTCACATCTACTGCCTGCTACCCCCTCCCCCCCAGCAGCAATAGTTAACTTTAGCCTCACAGACCCATGTTCCAGCACTCCCAGTGGGGTCAGCAGAGCCACCTTGAAACAAAGTTCATTTCATCCCAGACTGAAAGAGGGAAAGGTAATTTATTCATTTTAAATCACTGTATCAAATCCTAGAGCTCTTCTGTGTTTTTAAGGGCTAGTGAGGGCTCAGGGAATGGTAAGATCTGCTATGCATGGAGAAATAGCAAAGCTTTTTGACACACAACCTGAAAGAGAAGCAGCACCTGTTAGTGTTAAATTTTGGTGGAGAACAACTGTTTTGTGTTACACTTGATATGGTAAGCAGTTAAATCATCTGAGGGAAAACATCACTGGTATCTGTATGTGGATGTGACAGTCTGGTCAGAGAGGGAGAAAGCTAGATATGCTTTCCCATGAGTTGGTCTGGGAGGCTTTAGGGAGCTGGAGAGAAATAATGATAATCAAATGGAAACAATCCACAGGTGGTGTTTTGTAATAAGCTATTTTCCTCATAAGGTTGTTTACAGATGGGTGTCTTCTTAATTAGCCAATCATGTGAAATGTGTTGAATAAATGGCCAATCAGGTCCACCTGTAGTGAACCAATGTATAAGAAGGAATGGGATCCTAATAAAATTATTATTAGCCTTCTGAAAATGCATGGAGTGTGTCACTCTTTATCCATGTCATTTCTGACTCAATGGTGATATCTGTACAGCAAAAATTAGTGTTCATAGAGAAAAAGATGATAATCATCTATGGGGAAATGCAGAGCCAGGTGATTCATCGCCTTTAGGAAAGGTAGGAGGTGGAAAAAGGAAGGAGGAAAACAAAGCGCACCCCAAGCCAGTGTTTTTCCCAAATCCAGGATTTTTAGTGTTCAGTGCAGTTTTGAATTCCAATTCACACATTTGGGTTTGGATTTTTTTTAACGATTTTTTGTGGGTTTTTTTGGAAGGAGTGGGGTGCAGAGTAGCTTTTTGTGGTGGTTTGAGAGGACGTAAGTTTTCTGGGATATGCCGTGGTCACCAATAGGTGTTCAGATTTTAATATTGGCACCTGGTGTGGCCACTGGGGACATTGGATATGTCTCTGAGAACACAGGGGTTAAAAAGCAGAGCACTTCCGGGGGAAGCCCTCTTGGGTTCCAGTGAGGGAAGCAGGTCGGACCTCCCCCGCCCAGCTCCCGGCTGGGTGGGGGAGGGGAGGCCATGCGGCCGGGTGAGGTAGGCCTGGCTCCCGAGGATGGAAGGGTGGAAGAGCACTGAGAGGCATCGGGCAGCCCCCCCGCCAGGAGACAGAGAGAGAGCCTGTGCCACCTTGAAACTTGATATCATGTGCTGGCAGCACAGCCCGGCGGAGAAGAGGGGGGTGCAGTGAGAAGGTGACCGGCTGCTTGTGGGAGCTGTGGGAGGGCAGAGCCCGAACTTTTAACCCTTTTTTGGACAATGAAAACTGCAGAACATTAACCTTTCCTAGAAGAGAGATAGAGATGAAATAGAGGAAGAAATGGGCAAGTGTGATGAAGGTTCGTGCAAGTGAAGATGCGGAAGAGTAGAGAAGAATCTTAGGTGGGAAGAGATGATGGAGTGGCTTTAGCTGGACTCTTCTTGTTATAGCCATGGACAGAACCATGTTCCTTGTGACACAGAGACTGCATCCAGGGGGAGGCAATGGCTCAGAGCCAAGAGAATTCAGTGTTGAGACCCCTCGGCCCCAGGGGGTGAAATTTGGGCGGGACAGGTGTCCCAAAGGTGAGACTGTGCTCTTTTTGGAATAGGACAAAGCATCCTTAAAAGGACAACTCTAGAAGCAGCTCTGGTCCATGTGCAGTGGTGAGAGCACTGGACATGAAAGGAAGAGGTCACGACAGCAGATGTTCTCCGGGCGGTGCCACGAGTAACATGGAAACACATGAGGTTTCAACGGTGTTTCCAGGGGAAGCCGATGGCACAAGAAGGACTCCTCTCCTCTTGATGAACTGAGAATTGATTATCCAAAGGGTGGTGATGGACCTAGAGTTGGTGATTTGGTGGATGGATGTATTGGAAATTTGGTGGGGGGAGGAGGAAATGTTTTTGTAAGGTTTTCATTTTTCCTGTGTGCTTCTATCTACTTAGAGTTGTAGTTTAGTTAATAAAGTTTTCTTTATTTCTAAGTGAGAGCCTGCTTTGCTTATTCCTGGTCACATCTCACAGCAGAAACCAGGGAGAATGTATTTCCATGGGGGCACTGGCATTGTGCCAGCATCAAACCATGACACTTTCCCTTGAGGTTCAGGACTGAGAGGCCAGAACTCAAAAGGTTGTTCAGTGAGAAATCCCCTCTCCCTGATCTGTCCCTTACAGGGGTTGTTCCTTATGTGATGGTTTCCTTCTCTAATGGCAGTTACCATTACCCTGGCCTTTGCCTTCACTTTCTCCTCATCCCTCCTGATGTATACCTTCTGTGCCTCCTTTAAGAGAGTCTCCTATCCCCTTTCTTGCCAACCATCCAACTTCTCTAATTTTCTCCATATATCTGGCAACACATGGGTGGTGAAATTTATCCTTAGCAAGGTCTGTATGGCTACTGTATAGGGTCGATACCTGAATACTGCCTCATATTTTTCCTCAACCTTTCTAGCCACTCTGTTGGGGTCTCTTCACTCTTCTGCTGTTCATCAAATGCCTTATGAGCATTCTGACTTCACAGAGCAGCCTCTTTAATACCCCTGATAATAAATGTCCTGTAATCCTCCATGTTTTGCCTTCCCCTGGGGTTTTATGGACCCAATTAGGGCATACTGTGGGCATCTTCAGATCCCCAGGAGGTCCTTGTATATGCTCCCTTTCCCATATCCATATTCCAGATACCCGGATTGTAGGAGAATAGATTATGGGACATTAGGAATGGGTCTGCGGCAGAGCCTCATCTCTATTGGGGTGCAGCTGTGTAAGACGGGATCAGCAACGAAGGAGAAGAAATGTGGAATGCTTATGTGTATTGACCAATCACAAAAGAGTAAAAGGGCACACAGCTGTTATGCATGTGAGAAAGAAGGTATAAAAAGTTGTACTGGGGAATAATAAAGTGCTGATGCTTGCCCCCATTTTTGGCGTCAGTCATGTTTCCTCTGTCACTGGATCATCTGTCTTTCCTCGGGCATAAATAAAATGCTCATTATTGACTGCATTTCTTCCCACATATAAATGCTGGGCCCCAAAAAATTGATCTATCTGTTCTGCTAATCTAATGGGGTCTTCTAGTAATCCTTTTAATTCCTTTTGAACATCCCCACATCTGAGGAATTGAGTGGTACAGTCACAAATCCAATTCCCCCGTGCACCCCACCCAGTGGCATTTCCCTAAGAGGATATAATCTCACTGCTTGGTTCTCATCTCCTGACCTGTTTTCATCTCCCTGTGCCATTCTGTTTCTAGTAATTTGGCTAGGCCTGTCAAGGGGCAAAGGAGATGCAGTCGGTGCCAGTGGGGATGGATGGGGCAAATAGTCTAACAGGTTCCCTTCCCAAAAGGCAGTGTATTAACTTTCTTCCCGATTAGATGGTTCCTTAGCCTTTACATGAATGTTTAAAGCCCAACATATCCATCCCTCATCTGACCCATACCATGGCCAGTGTGAAAAACGCCAAACACTTGTTTTTAAAAGTTTAATAGTAATAAAATGGTTATAAAAATAGTAATACAATTAGAGTAATAATAATTTGGAC
>JAXCLO010000401.1:0-12336 GCA_035583995.1 Arremon aurantiirostris
TATACTATAATATACTATAGTATACTATAATATACTGTAATATACTATAATATACTATAATATAATATAAAATAATTATTCTTTATAATTATAATGTATTTATATTATTTATATATTTATTATTTTTATTAAATAATAATATAATAATAATATACTATAAATAATAATACTATACAAAATATTAATGGTATTATTAATAATACTACTAATAATATTAATTAGTATTAATAATAGTATTAAAATAGTATTATTAATAATACTATTAATAATAGTAATAATAATAATTTGCTCGTATTGGCTTATAAAAAGCTACAAGAATGTAAAATTTGGTGGGTGATTGCTTGATGATTTGTGATCATGGTTTTGCAGAATGAATAAAGAAATTAGTGTGATTTGCAGATTGCAAACTATTCCCAGAGGAGATTTTAATGGGGTCTTGAGAGGGCTTTATCGATTTCTTTTTGGAACTTCTGGCACCTCACCTTCTTTTGTTACAGTGGCTGCTTGCAGCTTTATAATCTTATGTTTTTAGCTCTAGGAAAATCTGTGCTTGGAGAGGGTTTTTTTCCCCTATCAACATTATTAGTGGGGTTTAATTAGAATTATTGGTCACAAAACTCATGGGCTAAGCTGATTGAAGCTCTCTGAATCAAAAGACAAGGGTTAGGTTGGACTGCAATAAAAAAGCAAAGTTTTGTTCCTGTGGGAAGGCATTTTCGGCCTCTTTTTTATCTCTCTGTCACTTAGAGCACATCCTCCACCAGAAGAGTGCACTGCGAGGTTTAGCTGCAATTTGGGTGTTTGTTTTACTCAAAAATGAATTTTTAAATTGAGTGCCTTCAATTGGTAGGAGTGACTATGAATTCCTGGGTTTGCGTAATTACCTTGTGAGACATTTGGTAAATGAAAAAAAAAAGCCCTCCAATAAAATTCAGGAACTATCCATGCAAATTTAAAAAAAAACATCCTCACATAAAGAAGAAGAGGAAATAAAATATGGAATCCCTGAATTCAGGAATAGAAGGAAGAAGTGAGAAGCAGTCAGCAGAAAAAAAAGGCTGGGTATTAAAATTGATGGAAAATTTGAGCAGCAGAAAAAACCCAGAAGGATTTGCCAGTGTGTGCTGGATATTTTCATGAATATGCAGCATTGCCTTCTCAGAACCCTGATGAAGTGGGGGGTAGAAGAATCCTGGAAAAGTGTATTAAAAAAAAAAAATTAAATTTACTTTTAAAACTGTGCTGCAAAGAGAGGGAACCCTGGATCTGGCAGTTTGTGCAGCTCATACTGCTCACAGTTAATTGCCAAATTTCCACAGACCCTTTTATCATAAGTAGATTTTGCCTCAGTTGTTTCTTCCCCCATAATGAGGTTTGAAGGGTGCCATTGCCTCTTTATCCTAGAAAGCCAAAAGAATGAGGGAAATGAGTTCTGCAGAGCTGCTGGGAATAGTAAGGGGATAAATAAATCCAGCTGAAGGTGGGGACAAGAAAGAAATGTTGATTTTTTTTCTTTCCCCAAGTAGCTAAATTAAAGTCCAGAGGCTGTGGCCTCCACAACCTGAATTGTCACCTGTGTCACATCTCTGGATTTCAGCCAGTTGGAAAGAAAAAGAAAGAAAAAGTGGTGGATACCTGTGTAGTAAAAAGGTTTTAGCAAAGAGGAAGATGATGCATGTATCAGCTTTGCAGAAGAGAAGGATAATTACTGTTAACCATCTCTTTTTCCCTTTTATTTCCCCCCCTAACTGTTACTTGGTTAACATAATCAAGTTACAGAGGGAGCAATTGCTCTCAATTAGTTTTTGGTTTGCCAATTCCATCTTCTGCTTCATTCCTGATAAAGGTTGGTGAGCCTCAAAGTGTTTCTGTTTTCTCAGTGCAGGATCTGCTGAACTAATAGAGAGGATGACTCCAAAAAAAAGTGGATTTTTTCCCCCCCTAGGAAAACAAGTAGCTAAATTAAAGTCTAGATAATGTGGCCTCCAAAACCTGAATGTCACCTGTGTCACAGCTCTGCTCCACACGCAGAAGTTCAGCCAGTTGGAAAGAAAAAGAAAGAAAAAGTGATGGATGCCTGGGTAGTAAAAAGGTTTTAGCAAGGAGGAAGATGATGCATGTATCAACTTTACTGTTAACCATCTCTTTTTCCCTTTTATTTCCCCCCCTAACTGTTACTTGATTAACATAATCAAGTTACAGATGGAGCAATTGCTCTCAATTAGTTTTTGGTTTGCCAATTCCATCTTCTGCTTCATTCCTGATAATGGTTAGTGAGCCTTGAAGTGTTTCTGTTTTCTGAGTGCAGGATCTGCTGAACTAATAGAGGGGATCACTCCTCTCAGCAGCATTGCCAGGCTTCTACCCTGAAATGATCAAAGGCACAGCCACACAGTTATTTAAGATACCTTCACGTCTGAGAAGATTTAGCACTTTTATTTCTTGGCACAGTTCTAAACCTTCCCTAAAAAGACACTTCAGAGTAAATAAATAAATAAAAAAAAAAGCTAATTTAGTCGGCCTGACAAAGCTGGTACAAAAGATGACACAGCTGTGAACTGATTTGAAAAATCCCTTTAAAAACAAAATGTGCACAGAGTAATTTGGAATATTTACTAGGATGAGCCAGTCCCTTCTGTGTGAAAACTCCTAATACGTCAGATTTTTTTATTTTTTTGTTTGTTTGTTTGTTTTCCACATTGATAAGGCAAGAACTCCTCATGCATTTCTTAATCAGCCTTGATCACTGCAAGGTTCCCAGTGCAGGCAGCTCTCCATCCCTGGGTGTTCCAGCACCCTCCTCCCCAGGGTTATTTTGATTTTTGGCAAAATCACAGAACCACGAGCTGGTTTGGGGTGGGAAGGATCTTAAAGACCATCCAGGAGTGGGCTTCTTTGTCTTGGTGATGTTTGCCTTCATAGCACAGCACTGGCACAACCTTAGAGGATTTAATCAGAATTTTAAGCCCCCTCATTGACTGGGTTAGGACCCTCTACAGAGGAAAGGTTTTTTTGTTTTTCCAGCATGAACCTGGAATTGTGAAATTCTCAGAACCTGAGGGACTGAGATTTATTTTTATTTATTTATTTTTTTGCTTTTACAATAGCTCCTGTTCAGTGAAATGCCTGTGCCAAGATACTGCCAGGAGCACTTATCTGTCCTCAACAGCAAACAAAAAGTGGAGGCGGAAGAGTGAAATTAAAAAAAAAATAATATATTGTTCAGTCAAGATAGATTAATAGTGGTGCACACAAGCCACACTTCCTTGTGGGTTATATCAGTTCTTTGTATTTTTGTACAGGCTATAAATGGCTTTCCTTGCCTTTTTATTTTATTTTATTTTTTTTCCGTTTGGGGAAACTGGGTTTTGAGTGTTCCCTTTCTGTGGGAACAGTTGGTACCAAAAATGCTTCATTTTGCTGTGTAAAAATGTTCATTTCAGGGCAGTGTAAATGCTGTGCTTTGACTGAATTTCAGCACTTTGTGAGGATTTCTTTCAGAGGTGGTGGTGGAGAGCAGGGATGTCTAAGGAACCATTTAATACCTTTTATTTAGGTAATAAAAGAGGAGATGTGGACCTCTGGAAAGAGACGCCATGGGAATAGAAGAAAATTAGGGAGAATAAATTCAGCTTTGTGTAAATTCAGTGTTTTTAATGCAGAGGGCTGCAAAGCACAGGCACAGGATGAGGTTCTTGCTGGAGGAGTTAATTTGGATGTGTGCTGACCTCCCAGATTTCCCCCACAATTCTGCATTTTCTCTGTTGTTTTCCAGCAGTGTAGGAAGTAAAGTGTTGTTCAAACAAAAAATTAATATTAGTTCCCGAACCAAAACGCAAAGTTTTAAAAAATATCATTTTTAGCATGCTCCATATATTGGGATTGGCAGAATAAAATTTAACAAAGAGCAGAGTAAAGTAAAAATCAGTGCTGCACAGGTGTGGTTATGTGTCATATGGCCCCCCCTAAATTTTAGCATCCCTTTACAAATTAATTGTTCATTACCACACTGGTTTTGTGTTCCAAAACCTCTCAGTGCAGTTTACAGTGTGGGATGTGCATTCATTGCAGGGCACCTAAAACATCTCCTAAAAGCTAATTAATGAGTTGTAAATCTTTATGCTGAACAAAAACCAAAACTGTCAAGTAGGAATTTCTTTTTGTTGAGCCAGTCCTTAATTTCTCTTTAAATACTCTGAATATTTTATTAGATTAATTGCAGTGGAATGGAAACCTGCTGAGTTGTCATCAGTAAAGTTCTTTTTTTTTTTTTTTTTTTTTAAATTAGGAATGCTGGTAATTCAGACACTTCTAATGAGGGCTCATATCTCTGGTTCTATTTTTGGGAGGCATTTTGGCTGGCTGAAAGTGAGTGTGCAGAATTATCATTATCATGCCAGCTCACCCCTGGCACTGGGGTTGGTGTCAGCACTTTCACTGCAGCTCTGAGTCACCGATTGTTTTAGGATTAGAAACCTTCTGCAGGGTTTGGAGAGGCTCTCACTGGGATTTGGGGCTTCCTCAAAGTGGTTTTAGAAGGATGGGGAGAATCTTCTGTGTCCCTATGCAAAACCAGCATTCTGGCAGCTGTGCAAAACCCATTTTCTGGGGTTTTTTTGGGTTTTGGTGGGCTTTTTGTTTTGTTTTGTTTTGGGGTTTTTTTGTCATTTTTTTTGTCTTGTTTTCTTTTTTCTTGTTTTGTTTTGTTTTGTTTTGTTTTTTGAGTTTTTTTTTCATCCCAGTTTATTCAGGACTCCTGCTGCCCAAGAACCCCAAAACATCTTCTGCGAAGTTTCCTCTGATTATAATCAGCATTGTATTATTTTTCATAATCTGGGGGCAAAAACAAGGGCAAATCCTGTCTGCTCTTTGCTAAATTTTATTCTGCCAATCCGAATATATGGAGCATGCTAGAAAGGGTATTTTTTAAAACTCTATGTTTTGATTTGGGAGCTAATATTACTTTTTTGTTTGAACAGCAGAAGGATCAGTATCAGATTTATTCATGCAGCCTTTAAATAAAGGCTTGTTGGGGCAAAGAATGAGAACTTGGAGCTGCCTCACTGTTCCCTCCATCAGGTGTGCACAACTTGGTATTAGCTTGGAAGCAGCAGCAATGTTATCTGGGAGGGCAGGCCTTGAACTTAATTTTCGGGTGTATTATTATTACTATTACTATTATTATTATTATTATTATTGTCATAAAATAGAAAAGAAAATAATGATAAGTCCTATAATAATATGTATGAATATTGGCTATATAATATATAGAATATATATTATAAAATATTATTATATAATATATTGTCATTATATATTTTATATATTATATATAATTATATAAAATATATAATTATATACTGAATCTCTAATAATATATATGAATTACGAATATTTGTAGCAATCATTATAATTAATAGTTATTGATAATATTAATTAATATTATTAGTTAATAGTATAATTGATAATTATAATGGTTTTAGATTATAATTTATAATAATTTATTATAGGTATTTATAAGGGTAATACATTAGTATTTATCCTTAAAATAATTATAATACAATCAAATTATTATTATTACAATTATTACTATTATTGTATTAATTATTAATTGATCTTTAAAACTTTAAAATCAAATAAATAAAAATTAAATTTTAAAAGAAATATAGCAACAATAATGAGAATAATTATAATGATGGTAATAATAGTAGTAATAATAATAATAATAATAATAATAATAATAATAATAATAGCAACAACAATAATAATAATAACAATAATACTAATACTACAACCAAACTTTTTGACGGGCCTGACAGTGTCGGGCAGGCACAAGAGCCACTTGGCCACCTCCACTCTCGTTCTGTTTTCAGGCGGTTTTTTTGAAAACTCTGTAGTTTCTTATTCAACATGAACACAGCCCACAACCTTAAATCCGCTGCAGGGACCATGGAAGTTTTTTAAATGCAACTTTTTAATGCAAGTTTTTAATTTAACTTTAATGCAAGTTTTTTAAATCACAACTTCACCACGGAGCAATCTGTGCAAAACAAAAAAAAAAAATCTGTTTTTCTGGCTGAAATGAGAAAAAATAAATATGCAGAATTTGAGCGGCAGTATGGCTTTTATTTTCATTTTCTCTTTCTGAGGTGCTCCTTGCGCTGCCTTCTCTCACTGGACAACCCCAAATTTAAAAACCCTGTGTGTTTTGGGGGATGATTTGCATAAATTGGTGGTGTTTTAGTTTCTGTTAGTTGTGTTGGGGGAAGTTTGCATCCCTGGGAATGCCAGGCTGAGGGATCAGAGGCTGGGAATGGTTTGGTTACTGCGTGAGGCTGGGATCTGCCGTGCAGAAAACGACCTGGAACCTCCCAAACTCCAGCTTGGGGTTATTATTCCAGTGCACCAAGCTCTGAAGGCTCAGCAGTAACAAACCCATCATGTGTGGTTTTGCTTTATTAAAGATGGATGTGACTTTGTGAACTTTGAAAGAACACGCACACACACGGCAGGCAAGGCTTTGCTCTGCTATCACAGCCTGGTTGTGCTATTTATTCTTTTGTACTATTTATTGTTTTGTGCTATTTATTGTTTGTCTGGCTGTGAATTTTGCCCTTTATTTGTGTTTAGTTCTTTCCTGTCCCCTTTTGAGGAGCTCCCACTCAGAAGCACAGACATCAGGGCTTTGAGGGAATGGCTGTCTGTCCCTGCAGTGCTGTCTTCCAGAAAAGCTGGGAGGAATTAGACATGCAGCTCCTGTGGAATGGAAATTGGGCGCTTGATATTTAATAAACAGGGATTTGCTTATCATATAAAAAGTAGGAGAGTGCTCATTGTTTTCATTTATTCTCCTAAGCTGCCCAAGATTTGATTTGGAATTATTATTTTTTTTTAATACAGCTTTTATCTAGGCTGTGAAATGTCCCATTAAAATGTTCATTAATGTTTCTTTTCTGGAGCCCCATTGGATAAACACAAGCAAATGTTTGGTTCTGTCTGTTTTTACAAGTGACTTTGATCATTTCACCATTCCTGCAGTTTTCCACTGAGCTAACTTTGTATCAGTCAAATTTCTTTCTAATTACAGAATTCCTCTCAAGGAAACACACGAGACCTTCTTTTGTCTGTTGGTTGTGTGGAAAATTGGAGAGAGAATAGGGCACTCAGGGGAAAAAAAAAAAGGCATTCTTGGGCCAGGTAGGTTTATTGTTTGTATTTATCATAAAAATCTGACCAAGCTTGTTGAGTGGCCTGATATTTATATATATATTATATATATTACATATATTATATATATATATATTATATACATTATATATAATACATATAAATTATATATATAATATAAAAATATATGTTATATATAGTATATAATATATATTATATATATAATAGATATAATATATATTATATATTTTATTTTTATATATATAAAAATATATATAATTTTATATTTTATATAATTTTTTATATATATATATATAAGAAGAGCCACTTGGCCGCCTCCACTCTAGCAAATCCACAAAAATTCAAAGTGATGGGAAGCAAGCTGGGAGCAATTCAGTGCTGAGAGCCCATGACAAGGTTATTTTTTGAGTTCTTTTCCCATTTTACACATCAGAATTAATCAGTGGGACAGGGAGATCTGGTGTGTTCTTAAATATATGATGTCACTAATGGGAATAAATATGTATTTCACTGCCAGGCTTTGGGGGGAAACTGATGAATGGAAAAGGAAAATCTCATGGTTGGCTGAAGAGCTGGCCCTCCTTAGCCATTCCAAAGCAGTGGAATTACTGCATTTTCTCAGTAAATCTTAATTGTTTGATCCTTGTTCTGTGCCTCTTGCTGTGTCATCTGATGAATGCCATGAATTAAATATAGTACATTCATTTAAACCACCCACAAATAGTCCTTCCTCCCTATCTCAGCCCAGCCAGCTTTAAAAATAAGAGCTATGTGCTTTTATTTACCACATCCTGCACCGCATGACACTTCCAAGGATGGAACCAAGGGGAGCACACTGCAGTGCTGTTCCATGATTGGAAATCAGATTACAGATTAGAAAGCCCAGAGGGACCACTCTGACCAGATAAAACATTGCCCTGGAGGCCACAGGACTGTTTTAATTGGGGCCAATCTAGAAAGGAACATCCAGTCTTGGCACAAACACTTCCAGTGATGGATGAGCCAGAGGATGCTTGGTACATTCGAGTGGGGATCGCTCTGGTTTGTGATTTTTCAGCTTTTTGGGAAGGGCAGGAGGTCTCTTCCATTCCTTGCCTTTGATAAATTTATCTCCCCCTTTAAATCCTGCCTTGAGAGAGGCCTGGGTTTAGCAGGCCTTGCTGGGCGTGCAAGTGGAAAGTGCTCTGGTGAGTGTTTGCTTCCCAGATTTCTGCAATCCCTGTGGGACTGAGCTGTTCCTTGGCCTCCTCTGCGTGGGCTGGACAGGGCTCAGCCCATGAGCTTTTCATCTGCAGCACTGCTTCCCAAAGCTCCTCCTGTGTCCCCACCAGGGCTCCTTGCTCTGCCTCCCTCTCCCTGCATTTAAAGATTTATTTACTGGATAAATCTGGATTTAAATCATATCAGGTGTATTTCTATGTCTGCTGTTCCTCTGGTATTATCCCTGCTGTCCTGATGGTTTTTTGGTGGAAGACCAAGAAGTTGGTCTTATTCTTACAAAAAGAAGTTGGTAATGTGGTCATTTGAGGAAATTAAGGGGAGAGTGTGCCTGTGATGTACCCTGGAAATAAAAACACAAAGAAAACATAGTCTGTTTGAAGAATTTTCATCCTCATCCTCTTCCTCTCAGCAGGCTCATGGCACAGCCAGCATTCCTTAAACCTGGAGGCAGAAACCTCCCTCCTCCCCTGCACTTTAGTTGGTTTTTGTTTTTTTTTGTTTTTTTTTTTTAATCCAGAGTTAAAGAATCACCTTAAATTCTGAGCTGCTTTGACCATATCTGTAAAATTAAATATTTTTTAAAAAATTAAAAATATTAAAAATTGAATATTTTTTATGCTAGTGAGAGGAGTTGGAGGACATGGAGCAATCAGGAGGCAAACTCAGTGACACTGAGGATGTGGCCAGGATCCCTGGCTGGCCCTGCAGGATCTTCCCACAGTTTCCCCAGGGACAGGCAAGTTCTTCTGCAATGAACAGAACTGAGTGGGAAAGAAAGAATCCTGCTTGCCTCGGGGTAAGGAACTGTGGGATTAAAACCCAGACCCATGGAGGGGAGGCTCTGTGCTCTGGGAACATTCCTGCTTGGGATAGGTGCCCTCAGTGTCAATAAAATATGTAAAAATGAAAAAATGAAAAACAAAGTAAAAATTAAAAAATATGTATTTATATTTCTATCCCAATGCTTGGTGTGTTTTACACCCAGATTCTGAATTTCTCTGATAGGAGGGTGCTGAAGTGCTTTTTATATTTATCAGACTCTCTCAGTCTTGACCCATTATACCAGAATATAACAAATTCTTGTCATCATTTTTCCCCTTTTTTTAAAATATTTTTTTCCTGATGAGCAGGTGATTCTCTGATTTACTTTGGGTAAAACTTGGAATCTCAAGCTGTAGGCAAAACTGGAGGGAAGGCAGCAGAAGGAGGGGAGGCTCTGGGAATATTCCTGCTTGGGATAGGTGCCCTCAATGTGTTTTACACACAGATTCTGAATGTTTGGGGTGCTGAGGTGTTTTTTACATTTACCAAACTCTCAATCTTGACCCATTTTACCAGCATATACCAAATTCTTGTAATAAAATATCATTTTCTGAAAGCTTCCTTTTTTTTTCCTGATGAGCAGGTGTTTCTCTGATTTACTTTGAGCAAAACTTGGGCTCTGAAGCTGTGGGCAAAACTGGAGGGAAGGCTGTAGAAGGAGGAGAGGCTCTGTGCTCTGGGAATATTCCTGCTTGGAATAGGTGCCCTCAGTGTGTTTTACACCCAGATTTTGAATTTCTGGGGTGCTGAGGTGCTTTTTGCATTTATCAAACTCACTCAATCTTGACCCATTTTACCAGCATATAACAAATTCTCGTCATCATTTTTTCCCCTTTTGTAAAAACTTTTTTTTTTCCTGATGAGCAGGTGATTCTCTGATTTACTTTGAGTAAAGCTTGGACTCTGTGGGCAAAACTGGAGGGAAAGCTGCAGAAGGAGGGGAGGCTCTGCTCTGGGAATATTCCTGCTTGGGATAGGTGCCCTCAATGTGTTCAGGACACAGATTCTGAATTTCTGGGGTGCTGAGGTGCTTTTTACATTTACCAGACTCTCTATCTTGATCCATTTTGCCAGCATATATCAAATTCTTGTCATAAAGCATCGTTTTCCCCCCTTTTTTTTTTTTTTCCTGTTGAGCAGATGATTCTCTGATTTACTTTGAGCAAAACTTGGGCTCTGAAGCTGTGGGCAAAACTGCCTTTAGTGAGTCCAGGATATTTCAATGAAAATCATGACATATTGCTGACATGGGATCTTAATTCTTCATGATCTCTTTGAGCCAAATCTGAGTTAAACCTCAGACCTTAGAGTCTGGTTTAAAATCCCTCTTTAACTTTGCAGTGGTTCCGTGGCATGGCAGGAGGTGTGTGCACCTTGGAGCTGCAGTTCCAGGGATCCCATCCCAGGAAAAAGGAAGGGTGGGATGGCAGGGAAGCCCCCCATGGGCAGGGCAGGGGGTGCCTGGTGTTCTCTGCAGAGCCCATTTGTTGTGGAGGCAGCTCTGCTGTTGTGGCGCCTGCTTTCATTAGGGCTCTGACAGTATTTCCATAATAAACCATATTTTAAAAGGGTTTATTACTCAACTGTAAAATCTGCTGCAGGCTGGGACTTGGACTAGGAAAGCTTCATTCTTTAAGTGCTTTCTGAACTTGAAAAGCTATTTTTTAAAAAAAAAATAGTGTGGCTGCAAAGAAATCTTTCTTTGATCATATAGATGAAATCTTTGTTTATAAAAAGAAGAGTTTGCAGTCCTATAAACAATTGGAGTGGCTGGTGTTGACTGCATTGCTTGGGGTATTTTTAACCATGAAATATCCATGACGGTCATTCTATAATTTGAATACTGATGTATCTGATTGTGTGTGTGTGTGTGTGTGTGTGTGATGAAAAGTAAAAAGCCTCACTTAGGGCTGGGGCTTTTTGGATTTCAAACAGCAGAGGAGAGAATTCCTGCCTGCTCAGAACCTTCCTGTAAATCCCAACAAGTGTAGGAGGGGACAGTGTGTTAAAGCCAAGCAAAGCTGCAACTTCTCCGCACGGTTAGGATGCACTTGTCCTGCTGTGCTCTGTTTTCTGCCAAAGGCCAGAGCCAGAATAAATCTTTTAATGAGGGAAGTGCATTATGGACGAGCTAACAGAGCAGAGCAGGACATGATTTTTGAAAAGAATTTGTTTCCAGATAACTGGACAGGATTTCTTTGTTGTGTTATGTGTTTTTGTTTTATTTTGTTTTGGTTGGTCTGGGTTTTTTCTGGTTGATCAGGTGAGAAAATCCCTGCAGTGTCCTGCAGAAGGGACTGAGCTGTAACTGATTTTCCCCTCTGAATCTTTTCAGAGATTCAGAATCTCCTACAGAGATTTCTGTAGGACCAGAACCTGTGCTCTGAGACACAACAAGGTTTTCCTGGTGTTTTCATTCCTCCAGAAGAAGTTTCCTCTTTGGGGTTGGCTATTTAAGTTGAAAAGCTCTGCTGTTACTTACCATGAATGTGATAACATTTAGCTGCTTATTCTGGATTATATTTAGGCATACACAACTTGATCCAGGGAAAAGACCTAATACCCTGGAAGCCTGGACCACTCACTTAATGGGTTTCTGTGGCCTTTGTGACAATCCTGAGTTCCACAGAATGAAGGGATTTGTCAAAAATAAGTACTTTCCAATCCTAGTTATTGAGACTGGGGCTGCAAGAGTTGTTTTTTTTTATTTCTGGCAGTTTTTATCAGAGAGCTTTGATTGTATCATGCAACTATTCAAAACTGGAAATGCTGTTTTTACAGCTATCATGATAGTATTTTTCATGTGGTTACAGTGGTATCAGTTTTATTCTGCAGCATCTGGGGGATTTGGTTTTGGTTTGATTTTTGTTGGGGTTTCTTTAATCCAGAGTTAAAGAGTCACCTTAAATACTGAGCTGCTTTGACCATGTCTGGAAAATTAAATATTTTCTATGCTAGTGAGAGAAGTTGAAGGGAATGAAAGAGTCAGAAGGGAAACATGCTCAGTGTTCCCAGTGCTCCCAGTGCTCCCAGTGCTCCCAATGCTCCCAGTGCTCCCAGTGCTCTCAGTGTTCTCAGTGCTCCCAATGCTCCCAGTGCTCCCAG
>JAXCLO010000402.1:0-12327 GCA_035583995.1 Arremon aurantiirostris
TGGAGCACCAGGAGGGGCTGAGGGAGCTGGAAAGGGGCTCAGCCTGGAGCAAAGGAGGCTCAAGGGGGACCTTGTGGCTCTGCACAACTCCCTGACAGGAGGGGACAGCCAGGGGGGTCAGGCTCTGCACCCAGGGAACAGGGACAGAATGAGAGGGAATGGCCTCAAGCTGCACCAGGGGAGGTTCAGGTTGGACATCAGGAGCAATTTTTGCATGGAAAAGGTGGTCAGGCATTGGAAGGGACTGCTCAGAGAGGTTTGGAGTCCCCATGACTGGATGTGGCACTCAGTGCTCTGGGCTGGTGAAAGGTGGGGATGGGCCACAGGTTGGACTCAATGACCCTGGATGTCTTTTCCAGCCTAAATAAATCTGTGATTTACATTGAGCCAAGTGATCAGATACAGCGAAACCACCAGTGCTCCGTGCACTCCCCTTCCTGAGCAGAAAAATCCCTTTTTCTCAACTGCTCATCTATGTCAGGGCTCTGGGAATAACATAGCTCTCTCATTCCTTCTGCAGAATTCCAGCTGAGCTCTGTCTGCCCTCCCTGCAAGGCTGGGTCTACAGTGCCTTTGTGAGAGCAGCCATGGAGCCCTGCTGGAGGCTCTGAATTTCCTTCCATTTGGTGCAGAATCCTCAGACTGGAGCAGGAATTGCTGAGGGCATGCTATGATTCAAGTCTAAGGTACCCTGGCCTGGAATCGCAGGATGGGTAAGGCTGGAAAGGACCACAGAAATCATTTCACTGTGAGAAATTCTTCCCCCTGAGGGTAGTGAGGGCCTGCCACAGGTTGCCCAGAGAAGCTGTGGCTGCTCCCGCATCCCTGGAAGTTTCCAAGGCCAGGTTGGGTTGGGCTTAGAGCAACCTGGGATAGTGGAAGTTATCCCTGCCCATGGCAGGAGGTGGAATGGGATCTTCATTTTTCCTTCCAACCCAAACCCTTCCATGATTCCATGCAGTCCAACTTGGCTGCTGGTGGCTTTGAGATACCCCACAGGATTCACTGACCCTTTAATTTAACCCTTTAATTTGGAAGCTTCTTCCCAGTCTGTAGCAGGTGGCTCAATTCTGCTGACGCTCCCACATCCTGGCCTCCCCAGGGATTTTAAATGGATTTTTTTCCAGGCTCTGCAGTGGAAGAAGAGGGTTCTTTGTGTTTCTTTTCCTCCTGAAGCTTTCCCTCTTTTCAAGAGAGACATCTGCTCTGGTCAATGGTACTTACAGGCCTTTCAAACTCAATTAGGCACTCAAGAGCTGGGAGTGCTCAGCTTCCCCAGCAGCAAAGGATTTTCCCCTCTGCTGATCCTGTAAGAACAAGTTTTCCAAGACTTTTTTAATAACTCACCATTTGTTAGTGTCTGGAATGTTTGGAAATAACAGCCATTCCTGCTCTGTTTGCTCTCTGAACAATTTCATTCAGCAGCTTTTAAGAGGGAGAAAAATAAAACTAAAAAAAAAAAAAAGAAATAATCAGTCTCTGTCTGCCCCAACCCTGAACTGACTGGAATCTTAGATCCATAACAAATACCAGGGATTTCTCTTTTTGGGGGGCTTTTCTGGTGTTTTTGTTTTTAGGGTTTTTTTGGTAGGGTTTTTTTTTCTGTTGTTTTTTTTTGGGGTTTTGTTTTGGTGGTTTTGGGTTTTCTCAGTTTGAGGGTTTTTTGGGGGTTTTTTGGTGGGTTTTTTTAGGCTTGACAATGAAACCATTCCTGCATTTGAAATGGTGAAACCTGAGTGTGTTTCCCCTTTGTGGAGGCGCATGTTGGGGCACAGGGGTTTTTGTAGGGTCTCCTGATGCTCAGCCAGGCAGGAGGGATGGGATTAATCACTGTCACATGTGGTTGGCTCTGCCTCTGATCTCAGGGCTGGAGATATCTCTGTGTGTGCACAGCAGAGTTGGATTTTGCTTAGCAGAGCTCTGGGAAAGGTTTTCCCCTATCAGGAAATTGCTTTAATGTTCATCTTTGTCCTGAATGAAAATGATGACCTAAATACATCTATTTTTTTAATATTACTTTTTTTTCCCCCCCCCTTGATTTATTTAAGCTCCTCTGAGTGTTTCCTGTGCCTTTAACAAAAGCATTTTAATATTTCAGGATTCCTTTTTGGGCTGCTGAGCTAAAGGTTCCAGCTCACTGAGCTGTGTGCTCACAGGGGCCTGGGATACTTTATATGTCACATTTTCATGCTCTGGGCTCCTTCTCAAGAGCTTCCAGGGGACACTGAGCTGAGCTGACTCTATGCAGGGGTATAAGGAGGACCAGGCAAAGGCACCAACACCTCCATGCTTGGTCTCCACCATCCATAATCCATGGATATTAAAGCAGAAAATACCTGGAATGGGGCCAGAGCAGCCTGGCCTGCTGGGAGGTGTCCCTACCCATGGCAAGGGGTGGAATGAGGTGAGCTTTAAGGTCCTTCCCAAGCCAAACCATTCCAGGGATTTCCCAGACTCCAGCAATTTCTGATTTTGATGTAAGACAGAATTATTTAAGCAAAATCCCTTTTTTGTCCCCAAGGACAATTTTTTCTTTGCTGAGCTTGCTCTTTTTGCAGATGGAAAATTCCCAGCCCATGTGAGTTGGCAAGCTCTGGTTTTTCAGCTCAAGCAGGTGCTGATGTATGTTTATATCCTGCTCCAACCAAAACTGTGAATAAACTGGGAGCTGAAGGCAGGAGGCATTTCCCTTCCCCATTCCAACAGTGCTCATGTTGCCAGTGGGGGGTTGGTGGGTGAAAAAATGTCAATTACAGTTCAGTCTGCAGGAATTTGACAGCAAAATTTAATAAAATAGAATTCCAGCTCTCTCACCTGTCCTACAGGGCACTTCCCTGTAATTCAGGAAGAATTTTTTCATGGAAAGGGTGGTCAGGCTTTGGAAGGGGCTGCCCAGGGAGGTGGTGGAGTCATCATCTATGGAGGTGCCCAAGGAATGACTGGAGGTGGCCCTCAGTGCCCTGGGCCAGTGACAAGGTGGGGATTGGTCACAGGTTGGACTCAGAGGTCTCAGAGGCCTTTTCCAACCTAAATAATTCCATGAAGTGAAGAAATATCCAGAAAAGATGACCCGCAGCACCCACTGTCTGAGAAATGCCGTGTGAGAAGGAGAAACAACCCGCCTTTATTTCAAGCAGACAACTCCTAAACTTAAAGAACAAAGTCTGTAGTCTCACCACACTAAATTACAGTGATTATCTAATAACACCAGGTGGAAAATGGAATTCTCCAAAGCCTTTTTCTCTCCCTGGCTCGTAACATGATGCCTGATTCCCTCCAGCAAAGGCAAGGAATTCTTAAGCAGATTTTTCAGCCCTGCTGTGGCTGCTCTGCTCGTGCACATCTGTGAGAGGCTGGGGAGGCTGTGGGAAAGGTGCTGCTGCTCCTGGAGGCATCCAGAATGCTCCCAGCACTTGAAAAATGACTTCACAGCTGTGCTAGTGGCTCTGTTTTGCAGAGGTGGCCAGTTTAGATTTCATTTTAAATGCATCTCAACTTCTCTGCCCCAGTCTCCCCCTGAGGTCTCCTGCTTTATTTTAGAGTGGTTTTTTGAGGTTAATTGAAAAAAGTACTTCAGGGATGAGAGATTTAGGTCTGTGAGACCTTGCAGATTTCATGGACATGTTTTTAGCAAGCTTTTCTCAGGTTGTGTCATTACATTCTTCCAGCCCAATTAAATCCTGTGGTTCCCTGGATCTTTAGGAATTACAGACTTTCAGTACCTGAAGGGGGTTCCAAGAGGCTGGAGAGGGATTTTCACAAGGACATGGAGTGATAGGACAAGGGGCAATGGCCTTAAAATGAAAGAAGGGAGACTTAGATGAGATATGGAGAGAAAATATCTTGGCTGTGAGGCCCTGGCGTGGGTTTCTCATAGAAGCTGTGGCTGCCCCATCCCTGGAAATATTCAAGGCCAGGTTCAATGAGGCTTGGAGCAACCTGGGATAGTGGAAGGTGTCCCTGCCCATGGCAGGGGGTGGAATTGGATGAGGTTTAAGGTCTCTTCAAACCCCAACAATTCTGTGATTTCCCACTGAGCAATTGTGTCTCTATTCCCATATTTCACAGGGACTGAGCCCCTGACAGGGAAGTTTTATGTAACATTATCAGATGAAACTTGAGTCCTCTTCATAAACTATTTATTCTCCAAAATCTCATTAACAAATGTGCTCAGTAAAGGGAATTGGGAAAGGGGTTTTTCACTGGTCACAGGGTTTTTCTTCTCCACCTTGCTCTGAAAATGACCCTGATGATCATCACCTCCATTTCCCAGTGAACTCTTTTATGAGTAGTCAACATTTCAAGGCTGATTCCTGGTGTTCTATGGGTTTCCATCTCTTGGGCAGATGGAGGTGAATCACAGAATATCCCACAAGGATCTCTGGAGCCCAATTCCAAAGGAGGGCGGTGATCTTGCACTGTTCTTTGTGGTGTGAGATAAATTTGGTGTGAGGCTTTGTCTGGATTTTTAAACAGCTTGGTTTTCACAGAGTACATTCCTTAACCCTTATTTTGCAACATCTGCTCACCTCAGAGCCCTGAATGAGCTTGTTTCCACATGGGTTTTTGTTGTTCAGAGGCACACAGAGCTTTGGGAAAGCAAAGGATTTACAGGGCAGGGAAGGTTTACAGTGAGCAAACTCTCTCCTCCTGGCCTGAGAGTGTTTGATGTGCTGCTCCTGTTAGTCTGGTAATCCATCCTCGTCATTAGCTGCACTAATTATGCATCTTCTTTTCACAGCCTGCTTGAAATGAATCCCTGTGTGGAAACTTGCTTTGTTGGGCCAGTAAGGAAGGAGGAAAAATGGATTCTGTTTACAGTCCATACTCCATTAGTGAATCCAGCTCTGCAATAGCAGCTGCTGAGGGTTTATAACATTTCCTTCTGCTTTGTTTCTGCCTGTGTTTACTTATATTTGTTTCAGGGTGAATGGTTTTGGCTTTTTATGGCCAAGCTGTGAAGGGCAGAAAGATTCCTTGTGTTGTTTCTGCTCAGAGACTTCCATGTGGTTTTGCCAATGTGTTACAGGAGCGATGCTGGAAAACTGGGAAATCATCAGAGACTGGTTTGGGTTGGAAAGACCTTAAAGCTCATCCAGTTCCAGCCCCTGCCATGGGCAGGGACACCTTCCAGGTTGCTCAGAGCCCCATCCAAGCTGGCCTTGCCAGCAAAAGAGAATTGAAAATCATTTTAAATGACAGAATTTCCCCTTGTGAGCTTCCTGTATCCACTCTGAGCTATGAAATTCCTGCTTAAGGGCAAATAACAACTGCTGTGTTTTCTTTAGCAGCATCAGGGCCTCTCTGCAGGCAGTTGTTCATGAGGGGTAAGACCCAGGTAAGACCCATAGTTAAGACTTGTCTCAGGACCCTGGTCTGGCACAAAGTCCTGAAAAAGAACTGCTTAATGAGTCTATAAAAATCCCTTAGTTAATAATTTTAACCAAAAAAAGTTACAGAGGAATAAAGAGGATAAGGGATAAAAGCCCATCTGGAGTACTGAGGTATTTATTTCTGCTCCTTTCTCAAAAGGCAATTGAGGAAATTAACAATGAAATGCCACAAACCAGGACATGGTAGAAAGAAAGCTGAAAGGAAATAAATCACACCAACAGATTCACCTCCTAAACTAGATTCAACAGTCTGGGGACAGAGGTGAGCTACTCTCAAGCAGATTGAGGAGGAGAGGGAAGGAAGCGGGATTTTTGAGGGATTTTATTCCTCAAAAATCCCTCCTTTCTGTCAGTGATCTCAAATCACTGTTATATTTGTGATGCACCCTTCATCCTTTCTGTTTGCTGACATGGAGACTGCAAGGCAGTGGATGAACAAGTAATACAGGAAAGCCTTCAGGGAACAAAGGATCTGTTTCCTTCCCCAAAGTAACAATGCCTGTGTGGGCTGTAGGAATTCCTCCTGGCTGGTGGCACTGCAGACTGGAGCTTCTTGAGGATTGTGTCATCTCAGAACTTGTATCCCTGACCTTTTTGTACATTCCCAGGATAAATCACTCATTATTTTATGTCTTTACTGGAGAGGCAGCAAGAAAAGGGGAGAGATTCAGGTGCCGAATCTGAAGAGGGGATGTTTGTGAGTCTCTCTCTCTGCTCTCAGACAGGATCCACTGAACACACATCTCTGCTGATGGTTCCTGCCTAAACTGCTCTTAAATCTCTCAGCAATACAAACTTCTCCCTCCCCAAGGGATCTTTTCCAGGACTTCCTACAGCTAAAGGTTTTCCTAAGGTAATCTGGCTACTGTTGGAGCACCTGCCTTCAAGATAGATTTATTTGGATGTTTTTCTTGTTGTGGTGATGGTCTTGTGATGACCTTCATGCTGTAAGATTGGCCCCTTGTCCCCCTCAGCCACTTCTGCTCTTCACAGGTCTGTTTTCTTCCCCTTTTCCTTTTTGTCTTTTCCTTTTTTCTTTTTCTTTTTTTTTTTTATAACTCTTTTTTTTTTGATTACTCTTGTTGCTATGGGCTGCCCTTAATTGTGCTTCATCTGTCTTTAATACCTGGACGTGCCCTGGTCTCATTGACAAGGTGGGGATTGGTCACAGGATGGACTCAGTGATCTTGAAGGTCTTTTCCAACTTTAATCATTCTGTGAGTGTAAAACCAATCACCATGAGGGTGGAAATTAAAATTATGGGCATAAAGGAAACCAGATCCTTTATCTGCCATCAGTACATGTGCAGTATTGGGGTCTCCTGAGAGGAGAACCTTGCAGGATTGCTGCCCCGTGGTCACAGAAAAAAATGTTAATTTAAAGAAAGCAGCAGCACAGGAGTATCTGGGGGGCACTGAGGGTTTGATCCTGGTCCATTACGGTGCATGATGCCATGAGGTCCCTTTGCACAGGGAAATGTGGCTGCAGCCACTGCTGTCCCCAAGCTGTGAGCACCCAGTAGGAGTTAACCCTGCTGAGAGGCTCCTTTCAGGCAGGAGCGCTGCTCCAGTGTGGAACAGCCAGGTGGAAGATTCCACAAGCAAAGGCTTCCCTCATTCCCAACCTACCTGGAGGGGGAACACCTGTGTTTTCCCTTTGCAGGAGCTCACAGGGAGGGGAATGAGGCCAGGAGAACGTGTTGAAAAACAAGGCATCTGTGGATCACACAGTGCTTTCACCCCTCATTTAAAAAAAAAAAAAAAGACAAGGTAAATCTAATTGAAACAAAGATCATCAAGTGTGTTCTTTTAATTAAAAAGTATGAGTTATAAATAATATCTTCCCTTTTTTCCTTCTCCAAGCAGGCAGCAATGCAGTGTGACACGTTTGGGTGCAAAAGTGACGCTTTCACTCACAGAGGGAAGACGAGCCCTGACTGTGATCAGCGTAAGGTTGTCCTGGGCTGCCAACACGATGTGACACCTCCCTGTGCCCGGGCACAGCCTGTGTCACATCTGCTGGGCATGACAAGTGTCAGGGTCAAAGCAGTTCAGCACCACAGGGAGAAGATGTTTCTTCTTTTCACATCCTGTGTGGCTGAGCTGTCACCGAGGCCCAGCTCAGTGTCTGTCCCTCCTTGATGTCTCTTTGTGGCTGCTGTGGCAGATGTGGGACGTAGCAGGAGATCCTTTCAGGAACTGAAACTTTGCTTGGGTTTGAGGGACAGAGAGCCACATAAAATCCAGGTAAAATTCCATTTCCTTACTAATCTATATCTGGGCAGCAGCAAAGGCTTGTGGAAAAACCATAGGAAAATGAGTTGCTATAGATTTGTAGCTCCCCTTGCAATGGGGAAGCTGGAGAGGAGGGTTCTCCTTCAGGAACTGTAGTGATAAGACAAGGAGTAATGGAGGAGAAATTTAGGTGAGATGTATGAACAGAATTGTTCCCTGTGAGGGTGGGCAGGCCCTGGCACAGGGTGCCCAGAGAAGCTGTGGCTGCTCCTGGATCCCTGGAAGCGTCCAAGGCCAGGCTGGCAGGGCTTGGAGCAATCTGGGATAGTGTAAAGTGTCCCAGCCTGTGGAAGAGGTGGAACAAGATGAGCTTTAATGTCCCTTCCCACCTAAACCACTCCATGATTCTAGGAACTGTGATGGATCCCTGCCCTTCTCAAGTGACCACAGCTCAGTGGGGGTCTCTGGGTTCACCCAAGTGGGGGAGCTGGTCCAGGAATGATCTGCTGCCACCTTTCCAGTGTGGCCTGGAAGCAATTCCTGCAGGAAACCTCCAGGTGTTCTCTCTGCTTGCCATATCTGGTTCAGTCCATGTGTTTGAGGGCTGTTGTGCAGCAGCCACATCCCTGGTCAGGACTGCAGTTCATCCCAGAATCCCAAGGATCACTGGTTGGAAAGGATCACTGGAGGTCATCTGGTGCCACCTCCCTGCTCCAGCAGGGCCATCCCAGAGCACAGAGCACAGGGTTGTGTCCAGATCATTCTGGAATATCCCTGGTGAGGAGATTCCACCCCCTCTCTGGACAATCTATTCAGGGCTTGGTCACTGCACAGGGAAAAATTTCTTCCTCATGTCCAGGTGGAATTTCCTGGGGTTCAATTCCTGCCCATTCCTTTTATCCTATTGCTGGGCCCCCTCAGAGCAGAGCATGGTCCCTGCTCTGAATATCTTCCCAGGGAAGATATTCTTTCAGGAATAAATAAAGTATTGGATGTTTGCCTTTTTACACAGAGGAAAAAGCAAAAGCTGGAAGGTGTTTTAGCTCCTGTCTTCCCCACTGTGAACAGTTTAAGACCTGTTTATGGGCAGAAATTAGGCAAGATGGAAACACCATTATCTGCAGAACACTGTGAAATTCAACAGACTTCAGAAAAGATAGGCAGTGTTTCAAAAAATATGTTTAAATGCGAGCTCCACGTCAAAGGAGGAGGTTGGTTTACCTTCAGCAGCACCTTCAAATACAAAGTACTGCTCAGAGGGAGGGTAAACATGATTCTAGCACAAGTACTCTTTAAAATAGAGGCTGATAAGCTGAACACCACAGAAAAATGACTCCATTGTGTGAATATCAAGTGGGTCCAGCAAAAAGAAATGACCCGTGCTTCACAAATATAATTAATACGCTTGGCTCCCTCATGGCTCAATGCCCTGCTTATAATAAATGGCCTTGAAAAGCAGCATTTTTATAGAGTGGTTGGTTTGCTGAGCTCCTCTGCTCCTTGCTGTGCTGAGGCAGGAATTGCTCATCACTCAGGGAACCCAACTCAGAACATAAAAGCAACCCCAGCAAATCAAGGCAAGATCCCCCTAATCCTGCTCCTTTGTTTCCAGCAGCAGCTTTTTCCCCACAGTGCTCTCACAGGCTCTGGGATCTACAGCTGAAGGACTTTCTGAACCAGACACTCTCACTGTACATCCAGGGGATTTACAGTCACTCACCATTAACATTTTTCTCCTCCACAAACTCACCCATGTTCTTTAGAAGCTCAGGGAAGCTTGTGCCATCCAATAATATCCCTGCTCCATCTATAATTTTGTGCCCTCTAATTACATGAAGGTAAGCTGTTACATAACAATCCCAACCTGCCTGCCAAGGGGTGGAATTCGTAAGCAGGAGGGAATGAGGGGGGTGAAAAAGGCTTATAAACACCTCTGTGGCAAGATAATCTTATCTCAAAGCCTTTGTTCTTCAAAATTGCTCAGGGAGTTAATGTGTGTGGTTATGAAATATAGATGTGTTTGGAATAAGGAGGGGGAAAAAAGTAATAATGTTGTTTGCTGGAGGTACAGCTCAGCAGAAGGAATCCAGAGGAGAAGGATCTGGAAGCTCTTTGTACAAGTGTTGCTGGGAATGAGAAAACTTGTGAGGACCAGCTCAGGGAAAGGAGGATTTGATCAGCTTCTGTCTGAAGAGATGCTGGATCCAATTGAGGGATTAAATCAGTGATCCATCAAACATGGAATTCTGCTTGCCAGCAGTTTGTCACTTTGTCCTTCAGAGGACATCCCACTGCCCCACAGCCTCCAGGGCTCCCCTGAGAAGGGCAGCAATGCACAAACCTCCCCTGTGCTGTCAGAAATCACCCACTCCCTCAGCCAGAAACAGCAGGAGAACCTGGACGGCCCTCAAGGTCCCTTCCAACTCTAATAATCCCAAGATTCTATGGTTCTATCCTTGATTGAGGAGTGGGATTCCCATATCCAGCCCTGCTTCTGAGGCTGCAAAACCCCATCAGACCAGGACTCTGCTTGGAGATTTAGAAAGTGTGATGTGGGATCAGATTTAACTCTAAATACTTTGCACAAACTGCTCCAGGCCCTCTAATCCCTCCTGGCTGCTCATTAAGAGCTCCCTTAAGAACTTCCTGCTCCATGCAGCTTTGCTGGATCTTTAAGAAATCAGGCAGTGCCTGGACTGCACCAAACCATGACATGTTTCTGGATTTTCTGCAGTTTGGGCCAAGTAAGGCCCCTCCTTAGAAGGATTCTTGGGCGGAAAATTTGCCACTTTCTCCTTGCTGCCTCCATACAGTCTTGGAATGGAAGGGACGTGAAAGCCCATCCAGCTCCAACCCCATGCCATGGGCAGGGACATCTTTCACCACCCCAGGTTGCTCCAAGCCCTGTCCAGCCCAGCCTTGGACACTCCCAGGGATGGGGCAGCCACAGCTTTCCTGTCAAGCTGCCAGTTGGAGCTTTAAAGTCCTTCCAGGGACTTTAAATGAAGAATAATTCCCCAGAAAGGAAAAATGAAAATGTAGAATTTGCAAGCAAGAGGCACAGCTCCAAAGCCTCAGCAGAAATAGCTCTGAAGGACATGGTAAAATGTAGGACTGAATTTGTAACCTCACATTGCTGTGTTTGAGATCCAAAAAATGCTGAACCTGGCTTCATAACCCACCAGACATTCAGCTTCTCTTCATTCAAGAAGAATGTGCTCATTCCAGCACTCTTGTCCTGTAGAGAATTGTCAAGCTCCCAAACAGCATAAAAAGAAATGTATCCAATGGAGAGTGCCATCCTATTCCAGTTCAGTATACCTGATATCAAGAGAATTTTCCCTTTCTAAGGCTATTTCAGTTTTCCCTTGTGGAGTCCAGCAAAATGTGGGTGTCAGCCTCACCCCAGTGGGCTCCTTGCTGTGGACATGCAGCTCCACCAACTTTATTCTCTTCATGGCTTCCTACTTTAAAAAAAATATTGATAGGATGAGTTTTCTTCTGAGAACAGCTACACCCATCTCCTGCACACAGTCAGCCAGCAGCTCTGTCCTGTGATACGATAAATGCTGCCCAGGGGTTCGATGAGCAGCTGTGAGTGTGGGTGCTGATAGGAGGGTGGATCTCCAGTTTTAGGGCAAGGTGCCACAACTCAGCTGTGCAGAGAGCACAAACACGATGATTCTCACAGTCCCTGTCCCAACAAAAAACCTCTTGGCTGAGCAAATGGTGGTTTCAGCACCTCAGATCAACCAAGTGGCTCATTCTGCTGAGCTAAAGGCGTTTAGGACTTTGCCATACATATGAAACACTGACCTTGATGGGAAAGGGGGAAATACCTCTTTTTATGGAACTTTTAGGAAACAATGTAAAACCTAACAGGTCCTGCCCAGCCACTGTGACCTCAGTAAGAGCAGGAACACTAAGAACCAGAGTCTAAGCAAGGGAGAGTGAGTTTTAATAGCGGTTGATGTAGAACAGCCACCAGAAGGATTCAAAAGCAGCATCTTCAGATGGAAAATTGAAATGCAGAGGTGATTTTTAGCAACAAAAAGATCATTTGGGTACTACATCTCTCTCTGACGTCTGGGCAGTAAAGGAGCCGGTGGTACAACCTAGGAGAGACAGTTGCACTGGTGTGTGGTATTTGCTGGGTCCCCAGGACGAAGGAGGAATTGAGAATCTGACTCCATGTTCTTAGAAGGCTAATTTATTATTTTATGATATTACGTTAAAGAAATGCTATACTAAAACTATACTAAAGAATAGAGAAAGGATACTTACAAAAGGCTTAACAAGATACTAAAAACTCATGAGTGACTCCTCAGAGTCCTGACACAGCTGGATGGTGATTAGTCATTAAATAAAAACAATTCACATGAAACAAATCTAACAACCACCTGTTGGATAAACAATCTCCAGACCACATTCCAAAACAGCAAAATGCAGGAGAGAAAATTGAGATAATATTGCTTTTTTCTTTTTCTCTGAATCCTCTCAGTTTCCCAGGAGAGGAAATCCTGGCAAAGGGATTTTTCTGAAAATATGACAGTGACACTGATGCGAACAACGCTAATCACTTGGGTTTTTTTTAAATTTTAAAAGTTTAATAGTAATAAAATGGTTAGAAAAATAGTAATACAATTAGAGGAATAATAATTTGGACAATTTGAATTAGGACAATATGAGACAATAGAAGC
>JAXCLO010000403.1:0-12242 GCA_035583995.1 Arremon aurantiirostris
GGCTGGGGCTGCAAAGGAAAAGTCTCTGCAATCCATCCTGCCACCGATGCTGCCTGCAGTGAGTGCATTGCCCTCATATGCGGGTAACATGGCTCTCTGTTTAAAATTTTTATAGAAGGTTATTAAGGGATAAAATCCCACATTTGGGTGCTTGTCTATTTGCATACTGTTAACTTAAACTGTGTTGTATATATATGTCCCAGACATCTTTTATGAAAAATCTTCTCCTGAGAAGCTTCAAGAACAAAATGTAAACAATGGTTATCTGCTGCTGTGGAATGCAACAATCTGTGATTGGTCTCAAGTGGTTGTTGCTAATTAATGGCCAATCACAGTCAGTTGGCTTGGACTCTCCGTCTGAGACACAAGCTTTTGTTATCATTCCATTCCTTTTCTATTAGGTAGCCTTCTGATGAAATTCTTTCTTCTATTGTTTTAGTATAGTTTTTATATATATCATAAAATAATAAGCCTCTGGAACATAGAGTCAGATCCTCATCTCTTCCCTCATCCTCGGACCCCTGCAAACACTCTCACATATATACTGTTACATTATAGACCTTTATGCATATTTCTAGTAGTTCATACATATTCAAACATTCATTTGAGTTAACATGTTCTTTTGCTTGGTTTAACCTTTGACTTGTCTTCGTTCCATCTTCTCGATTAAACGAATATATTTTATCTTTTCTTGTGGTTCTATATTGTATTTTCACTCCCTGAGAACAAGGGTCCATAAAATCTTTTTTTTTGATTCTCTGGTTTCTCTTTCTGTGATGTTGTCTTTTAGATAAGACAGTTCCCAAAGCTGGGAAGTCAATTTTTTTACACCATTTTCTGCATTAGTTACATGAAAAAGCAATTTCAACATTTCACAGTCTCTATTAAGCTATGGTCTAAGACGGAATACATGACACCACTGTTTATAAAAGCTATAGGTTGCATAGATAAACTGACAGATTATGCTATATCAAAATCAGTAATTACAAATTGCACTATATCAGGATTTTTTGATCAATAGTAACTTGCAACACAAAACTTACTACATAAATGTGAAAGCCAATACCTATATTTCTTATTTCTAACATCATACAACAAACTCGATTGGGAAATCCAAATCACTCTGGGCTCTTGGAAATCATCATGAACTGGCCTGAAGGTGAGAATTTTGGAGTGTCCTTGGAAGATGCGAGGAAGGACCTTCACTTTTAAAATTTTAAAAGTTAATTAAATCTTAAGAAAAAAAATACAACAACAGACTGAATAAGGAAAAATTACAGCACTGGTGATCTCTGTGACTGTCAGCCACGGGCTCATTTACAAAATGGATGCTCTGCCTTTTATACCCTCAGAACCTGCCAAAGCTTTGTCAGTCAGCTCCTTATGGAGGGAGGGAATTGGGAATCAAGTGAAGCCCAGGAAGGAGAGAACAGTATGGAGAAGGTGCATTTTTACGATTTGGGGAACATCTGATTCCCTTGCTCTGATTTGTTTGATAATAAATTCAATGAAATTTAATTTCGCCACTCCAGGCCCGTTCTGCCCATGATGGGTGAGAGATCTCTGGCTGCCTCTCTTGAGAGCCCCGAGCCTTTCCTGCTGTGTTCTCTTGCCTGCCCAGGGGCAGGAGCAGAGGCTCAGAGCGCTTCTGCTGGCCCCGGGCACCTTGGCCTGGCCCGGCCCAGCCCAAGAATCCCTGCCAGCATTCCCTGCACCATTTCCCGGCCCCACGGCGGCTGCGGCTCCGCGGGCAGGCGGCTCCAGGAGTTCAGAGTGGGCAAAATGGGAGAGAGGGACAGGAGGCAGCTGGTGCCAGTGGGGGAAATGGCTTTGCTGGAGCTGGCAGGGAGAGGAGGAGGGAGAAAGTGGTGTGAAGTGTCCTGGTTTAGGGCAATTTTGGGAGAAAAATCTTTAAAGGAGTTTTCTCTAGGAAGCAAATTCATGCTCCCCCACCCCCAGCTGGTTCGGGAAAAAGATTTCCTTGGAGAAAAGTGGAAAAACTGTACATTTAACCAGCAAAGCATTCTCCGGCACAAAAAATGATCAATGTTAAACAGCAGAACCTCTCACTGTTCGACGAGATGACAAACGCAGAGTGTTCCCTTGGTGGGCTGTACCTCGGCTCACTCAGTCCCTTATCAGTCACTTATCAGTCACTTATCCGTCTCTTATCAGTCCCTCTGGTGCTCTTCTGGTGTTCAGTCCAGAGCAGATTAAACAGGTCAGGGAAAAAGAAACAAACACATTCCAGGGAACTTGGCTGCCTCAGCAAGGTAAAAATTAACTAAAGCAAAGCAGAGCTCTGCCCCGCCCTCTGTTCTGCAGACAGCTCCAGGAGCAGCAATGTGCAGAATGAGTGCAGTTTGTGATAACAACCTGCGCCTTCCTCTCTGCCCATTCTCTCTCAGAACCTGCCTTAAATGTGCAGAACTTATTTCTGGGCTAAACAGACAAATGGGGATATGAGTGTTGTAAAGTCACCCCAGGACACTGCTGTACCCCCTAAAAATAAAACTATTAATCTTAACAAATTCCCACAGAAATTACCAAAAATATGAACTGATTTATAAAAATAAAACCTAGAAAAACATTCCCTCAAAATATAAAAATAGTCCATATAACAAGCAACTCACTGTAATAACACCTAATATTAAAAGAAAATCCAAATAACCATAAAAAATCATCATTATAAAAAACTCCTATAATAACAGTTTTAACCCCTAAAACCCTACAAAACAAGTTACATGAAATTTGTTTTTACCTCAACTCACCTCAACTATAACATTAAATCAAATAAACCAGAGTATTAATTAAATTTTAAAAATCAATACTACTTCCATTATTACTAATAATATAACAACAAATATTAGTACTACTAAACATACCATGGTACAAAACAAAACCACCATCAAATGTCTCTTACTAGTACATAAACATAATTATAAAAATTTTAAAAGATAATATTACATAACCTTATCTAACCACTCTGCCCATCCACAAACACCTTCAAAAATGAAAAATTTAACAAATTAAATAAAACCAAACAATAAATCCTAATTAAACAATCTATTAAAGAAAAAAATACTTTAAACCTTAACTAAAGAAAAGTTACAAAATAAATTTCCAAATATTAATTATTATAATAACAGTATAAGTAATAGTACCCTATATACTTCACTGTATACAACAAATAAATAAGACCATCGAAAAAGTTTTTACAGTCCAAAAAAGAAAGGTGTGAGAAATAGATTTGTAGAGAATTCTCAAAACCTGGCAAAGGTCCCACAGCCTTGTACCTCTGTTTGCAAACACTGAGATAAGGCTGCTGACTTAGGAAGGTCACAGAACAGAGGTGACATTGTTGAGAGAGAGATTGTTTCAATGACTTTCAAAATATGGCCCTCTGAAAAAACCAGGCACTTTAGAGAATTAGATCTATGAAAGATGCACTGAAACAGGGCCATGTGAGATAAAAATACAGGTGATGGGTGTTAGAAGTAATAGTAGTTGTGACAAACACCATTCACTTGTGTTAAGATTTTAGAAGTTTAGTAGTAATGAAAATCGTAATAAAAATTAGGAAAATAAGAATTTGGACAATCAAAGTTAGGACAATAAAAGACAAAAAAAAGCAAAGAATTACGGACGTACGGGTGCTTTTGCATTCTGCTACAAAAGCACACCTTGCTGACAAAGGATTAACCCTTAAAAGCAACAGCCTATTGCATATTCATAAATCTCATACATGAATCAAATTCCTTTCAAACTAAGGGGGTTTCTGCTTAATTTCAACTCTCCCCCTCATCTTGTAAATTAATAATTTTGGTCCCTCAAAGTCTGAGCTTTCCCAATTAGGAGGCAAGAGTTCTTCTCTTGGGATCTTGGTGTGTTCTTGCTGTTATCTCTATGTGAAGAATTTCTTGATTATTTTATCCATTCCTTGAGCTAGTTACAGAAAGTATCTTACATCACATAGCTTCTATTTCAATATTATGCTGTAGCCTAAAAACTATATTTACCACACTACTTAAAAGAGATTAATGCAGCACTGCTTAAAAGAGATCAATACACCACTACTTAAAAGAGACTAATACAGCATAACTTTCCAACATAACACATTTAATGTGAAAATTGTGTATTTTATGATTGGCTTTCCACCAATATACAAATGAATATTATATGTGTTATGTTAGAAAGTAATGCTATATTAATTAAGTAGTGTGTTAAATATAGTTTTAAGTTATAACATAATGTTAAAATAGAAACTATGCTGTGTAAGATACTTTTTTTCTTAAAAAAGGACTCACACCGAGATAGCAGCCACAGGACACCTAAATCTTTCAGAGAAAGAGAATTTATTGCTCCATTATCGAGTTCTTCCTGCCTCGCTCAGCCCCGAAGACACTGTCAGGATTCAGAGGAAGAAGCTGACACTGCCCAGACAGAATCCTGGGTTTGAACGGAATTTATGCATCATGTGTGAAGTGTAGGAATATGCAACAGGCTGTTGCTTTTAAGGGTTAATCCTCTGTTACTGTGGGTCCTTTTTTGGGTCTAATTTGCCCAGAAAGAGGTATCTGAACTGTCTGTAACTCTGTTTTCATTGTCTCATATTGTCCTAATCCAAATTGCCCAAATTTTTATCACTCTAATTATATTACTATTTTTCTAACCATTTTATTACTATTAAACTTTCAAAATATTAAAAACCAAGTCATTGGCATTTTTCACACTTATATAGTCCTTTTGTTGTGTTTTTGTCAATGTTTAATAGACCTCCCTGCTCCTGCCACACCATTCCTGATCCATGCCAAAATGTCCTTGGCCTTCCTGGCCACCAGGACACACTGCTGGCTCATGTCCAGCCGGCTGTCACCAGCACCCCCCGGTCCCTTTCTGCCTGGGCACTGCCCAGCCACACCGTCCCCAGCCCAGAGCATGGCAGGGGTTATTGTGGCCACAACGCAGCACTCAGCACATGGATTTATTAAACTTCATCTTCCTGGACTCTGCCCATCCATCCAACAGTTCCAGGTCTCTCTGCAGAGCCCTCCTACCTCCCCACAGATGGACACCTCTCCCAGCTCAGTGTCATCTGCAGATTTCCTAATGAAAGCCTCAATTTCCTCATCCACGTCACCAATAAAAATATTGAAAAATATTTCTTTTAAAAATATTGCCCACTAGAGACTGAGGCAAAGAAGGCATTGAGCACCTCTGCCTTCTCCTCATCTGCAGTTACTAAGTTCCCTCCTGCATCTAAAAGAGAACAAAAACTGCTCCTACCCTTCCTTTTATCGTTAATATATTTGTAAATACATGTTTATTATCTTTTACAAAAGCTGCCAATTTAAGTTCAAACTGAATTTGTGCCTCCCTAATTTTTTCCGTACATTCCCTAGCAAGCCTCCTTAAATACTTCCTGAGAGATCTGACCCTCCTTCCAAAGATCATACATCCTCCTTTAATTTTTAAGTTCCTATAAAACCTCATTGCCCATCCAGGCCATACGTTTGCCTTGCTGACTCAATATTTTGACACACAGGGGCAGTCTGTTCCTGTGCCCTCAAGATCTGTTTTGAAGCATGCCCACTATTCCTGGACTCCTTTGTTTTCCAGGGCTGCTTCCCAAAGAACTTTCTCAATAAGTCTCCTAAACAGGCCAAAGTCTGCCCGCAGGAAGTCCAATGTAAAAATTTTATTGATGCTCGTCCTGATATCACCAAATATCGAGAACACTGTAATTTCATGATCACTGTGCCCCAGGAGGCCTCCAACCAGCACAGCTCGATTTACAAACAATAATTAACAAAGTTCCATCCCTGGAAGGGTCACTCACAAGCTATGATTGCTGCGCCCTGGAAAGACTCCATGAGTGCTTTGGACGCCGACCGGGTTCCTTCTTGTCTGCTCGGGCTCCCTGCACAACATCTCTTTGTATTTATCTTGACCCAGTGTGCGTTCCAGCTGCTCGGGCTCCCTGCCAAACGCGTTCTCTTTGCTGCGAACCCAGGCCAGGCTCCCTCGCTCGCCTCCTCTCCTCCCCGCCCCCCGCTCCTCCTCCGGGCTGTGTTGGCTCAACACGGCCAAAATCCCTCCTACACCCAGATCGGCTTCGCCCTGCGGCGACAGCAGCCGGGAGCGGCGGCTCTGACCGGGACGGGAGCGGCGGCGGCACCCGGAGCTCGGGGGCGGCTCCAGCCCAGGTGGGACCCGCGATCGGGTGTGCCCCGCTCGGTGAGGGCGGGCAAAGGCGCCGCTGCTCGGGCGGGAGGTGTCCGTGCCCGGTTCGGGGCTGGCACGGCATGAACCTGAACGTGCCTCAGAGCCCAAAGCGCTGCAGGCCCCGGGTGCGGGCACAAAGCGGCGCATCCTGCCCGCTCCGGGGCCGAGGCTTCTCGGCGCTGCGCTCTGTGCCGGGAGCCGCTCCGTGTGCCCAGGCAGGGGGCCGCAGCGGCCGTGCCGGTTGTGTCAGAATTTAGTCCCAGCCTTTTTTTGCCTCCTCTATTCTCCTACCTTTTTCCTCTTTTCTGTTCGAATGTCAAGAGACCTCAACTGCCTCCCGTTTTCCTTCCTCTCTCACCTTCCAGTTCCTATTTCCCAGACCCTGTTCTTTCCATATAAAACCCTTGATAACCCGTTCCCCACTTAAGGCTTTGTTGGGTCCTTGTTTTTTCTGCCTTCTGGCTGCTGTGGGTGAAGGTCTGGCTTTGAGGAGCACACCCTGCTCTCCTTGCTCCAGAAACCAGCCTTGCAGTTATCCCAATCTCCTGCTGCTGAGGGCTTCCTTAGGCTCCTGCTGAAATGAGAAACATCCTGGAACATTTTCCTTTCTTGAGATTAGAATGGTTTCTACAAGTCCTTGAGATGTGACCATGATGGTTAAAACCCCACTGTGCAAATGAAGGTTTTCCTCTTCTTCCCCCCACTCCATGCTCCATTCTCTCCCTTACTTTGCCATCTCAACAACTGCTAAGGAAACCTTTCTCATCTTGTCAATTGTCAATGGAACTGCTCTTCAATTCAGTTTTAGAGTAGGTTTTAAAGTCAGGCTCTGCCCATGCTATTGATTTGAATTTTGAATGAAGTTGTTGGTGCAAACCAAGCTCTGTGCTGCTTTAAAGCCTTTCTCCAAGGCTCAAAGAATGACCCTGGCAGGGAGTGCAGGAGCATTGGGCACTCCTTGTTTAGAAATGGAGGGCATCAAATCTCATTCCTTTAAAAGCCATTTTAAGTGAAATGGGGGCACTGGAATTCCTTTGGGAAATGTTCCATTTAGGATAGAGCCACAGTGCCAGAAACTGTTTGTCTGAAGGTCAGTTCATGCTCTGATCAGTACAGGGCAACCCCTCAAGAAATGCGTGAGCTAAAGCCAGCAAGGAGAGTAAAAGAGCCGAGCTGAGCTGAGAGAGCTCGAGAGATGAAATGCCACAGATGTGCCTGGAGCATGGCCCTCCCCAGCAGCTTTTCTTACATTTCAGTGTTCAAAAAGCTGAAAGCTGATGCTCACTCAGGACTTTGGGATCTGTCTTGGAACTGCAGAGGGGATGAGTTCCCTTACTGGAACTCAGGCAGTGGAGCGCCACAAGCCTGCAGCCAGATTGCTTCTCCTTCAGCTTAAATTCAATGGCTAGTTTTAATTTGTTTCTATTTTTGTCTGTTTGTTTGCTTTGTTTTGGGTTTTTTTAAGTAACCTTAGAGATGCTGCAAGAAGAGAAAGAACAGAGCATAAATAGGCTGGAGCACCACTGGCACACTAATCGATATTTTACTCTTTCTCTTTTCCTTTTAAAAATATATGTGCATAACATGAACTTTTTAACTCTATGGTTTAGCAGAAACAATCGTTTTTTCCTATCTTTGGAAAAGATATGCAATTCCTGAGACCCCGGCCAATGGTCTCTGCATTTTATTTATGTTTTTACAATTAAACAAGGGGCTGATAGGATTGACAAGGAAGATACAACTCAGGAGCTGCCAGGCAGCAACCTCCAAACTGTTTGGGTGATGCAAAGAGCAGTAGGGTGTGAAGACTGCTTTCCAGTGCCAGATTAATCCATAATCACCGGCTCAGTGACAGCAAAGTCACTTCTTTGAAACCACTTGTTATTTCCTGAAGTTCAGGAGCTGGAGTGTTTGACCGAGCCTGCTGCGGGCGGAGGGGGCCACGGTGAGGGCCAGGGGGATTCTGGCGAGTTCCTGGTGCCGGCTTCCCCCGTGTGCCCCCTGCGCCGGGATCGCCGAGGGTGCCACTGTAAGAGTTCCATCGAGGGGCAGTCTCCTTTTGTAAGGATCTTCAGAGATGAAAAAGATGTGAAAAAGCCCCCAGAATGGGCTTCTTTGAGGGAAATTGAGAGCGAAATTGCATTTCCACTTATTTTAGGAGGCTAAATTGAGGAAAAATCCCCCTTGATTTGTCACAATACAAACAACTGCGACCCATTTCTTTATCCAGAAAAGGCTCATCTTTACTGCACAGCTCATATTTTATAGGATTATCAGCTGGCACCGTGTTAGATCTAATTGGGTCACAATACTCTGGCAGTTCATTGGACAGTAAATGGCATTTTGCATTTCCACTAAACCTCTCCATTTTTGGTTGGTTTATATATATATTTTCCGCTGATTTGCATGGGACAGATTTCTTGGTTTTGAGAGTGTGAACCTGTTTTTCTTTACAACAATAGATTGTTCTGCAGACTGATTCTCATTCCTCTGATTCTCTCTCATGGGAATCAACAGACAAGCTGTGAGCTGCACCCAGCCCAATCAGCAGGCCTAAACCATGATATTGTAAGGCATTTCTTTTATAGAATTTCTATCTATATGCAACAATTCTCCTTCTTTTTGTTAAAAAGAAAAGGCTTATGCATTCGGGTGTTTAAAACAGTTTGTTCCTGTGAGATTACAATCTTTTTAAGGTTATTACTGGTTATCTATTAGGTACAGGATAAGACACATGAAAGACAGGTTACAATCAATCAATACCCAAATTTTGTATTCTCAAGACCAATCATGTCACTGACAAAGGGTCTTGCAGCATGGGAGAACACAAAGATCATGTCCAATGTCTTAGGGAATGGAAATAAATGACCATAGTTCTAAAGTCCCTATGGCTGGAACTCAGGGGCTTTGCTGCCCTGGCAGGAGGAAGTCCAGCAGCTGGGAATGTTGGCCTTGGCATCACTGAATGTCTTTCTGGAAGCCTGGAGCAGGGAATAGCTGAAGAGGGTTGGTAGAACACAACATCAGGGTGGTAAATACTGTAGGACAGAAGGCCTCTGTTCAGTTTCCTCTCCGAGTCTCCAGGCACAGCCATGGGCTGGCAGTCCTGCCTCTGTCCCTGTCCTGGCCACCAAGGCTGAGTGGGGACAAGGTCACCTCTCTTCTCCCTGGGCCTCGCTTGCTCGGAGGCCATCGATGCCTGATCAGGTGAGCAGGTGACCCCTTTAAAGCTGCTGATGATAAAACACATGCACCCCTTCTGCCTCAGTCCATCAATCAGCCAGGCCTTGCCATTGCACACTCACCTGGAGATCCTCATGTGTGGGGCTTGGCCCAGCTGGGACTCAGACTCAGCTGGATTTTACCCCAAAAGAGCCAGGCATTGGTTTCCAGCCCTGGGAATCATTTGTTTAATTCAGGGCCAGCCTGAGAGTTCCCCCATGAGCCATTGGTGCTTTTATGTTAAGTTGCCCAAGTTCTGCTCCCCTAGTGCTTACTTGTTTCCCCCATATGGTTACAGTTCTAGAATGTTCCACCACTTTTATTCAGTATTAAAGATGTTACTTCCCCTTTGTTTGGAGTCTCTGGATCCTGCCCCCCTTATTGTGCATGGCTTCCCCACGTTTGTTGTTTCTCACCCTTTATGAAAGTTCTTTCTGGGCAGGTCCATTGAACCTGTTCTTTTTAATTTTCACCACCCTGGCCTGAAGTCAGGGAACCAGAGAGGTTTCTCACAGCCACGCTCACTGTGACACTTACAGAAAAGCCTTTAAAAATACTTTTAGTATAAATATTGCATTGTTCAGACATTCTTTAGGAGCCAATTCCCCTTTCTGTTTTAAAGATAACAAGCATGTCTCTTGCTCTGAACATGAAGGGAACATCAAAACAAAACAATACATGCAGTGAAACAACCACAAACAGTAATCAAGAATAAGTCAGATAATACACATAATTCATAACACTTGTGAAACTGGATGATTATCATTGTCTAAAACACTGCACCATCACCCAGAGGCTGCAGCAGCTGACAAGGTGAGGACCTGGAGATCCATTCCCAGGAAAGGTATCCAAGCTCACTTTAAAAATAGATCCAGCTGTCCTATTGGTATGGGGTCAAATTGCCAAGTCGAAGAGACTTGAATATAGTTTTGAGGCAGAAAACGTCTGGGTTTGTTGGCAATTTTCCAATCAGGTAGAGCCAGGGCCTGGCCAGAGCCCAGACCCTCATTGGGAGGGTCTCCCTCACATACCTCAAAAACAAATCTCTCAATAATAGCAGCTAGGAGATGCCCCAAACACAGCAAACTGCTGGAGTGCTCCTGTGAGAATACCTGGGGCTGTGTCTGATTCCCACAGAGCAGGAGCAGCCTTGCCCTCAGCAGGTCACAGCCCTGTCCCATGAGGATGTGGCACAAAAGGGTCGGGAAAGACCACAGGACCTCAGCTCAGATGAGGCTTTTGACAGAGCCCAGAGATCTCATCCTGGAACTCTGAAAACACAGGAAAATCATGAGACAGCCCTGGGTCAGGGCACAGCAACCCTGCTGGAACAAGAGAAGGGACTAAAGGCTGAGCAGGCAGTGCAGGGAACGGCTGCAGACAGCCTGTTCAAAGAGATGCATCTGCAGCTGGAGAGCAAAACAGAGAAATCCCAAACTCACACCATTTCTTGTGGATAGTCACACAAAGATATATCAAAGTTCATGAAAAGCCAGCTATAAATAAGGTAATTATATCTTATGAACAGTGTCTGTTATACATATGAATGAATTCACATGATGGAACCAATATTAAAGCTTTTTACAACCTTTTTTTACAGCTTGCTTACAGGCCATTTTAACTTATGGGGCATTGTTTCAAAGATGTGTTGTTTAAAGGTAAAGGTTTTTAATATCTATTTTTGGAATTATTTTTTATCTCTGGGAACAGAGATTTTTTTTCTTGGAGGCACAGAATTGTATTAGTCTTCTCTCTTTTTTGTTTAAACTTTTTGTCAGATTACAGTTACTTTAATGTTTGTTTACTTTGCTGTGGAGTCTTTTGTTTGGTATTAATTAGAACTCGATCTCTCCATACTTTTAAGCATTATGGAGAAAAAAATTCTTTCTTCCATAGTTTTATCAGAGTGTTTTAGCTTTAAGATTAAGGCATTTCTTCATCTCTCTTGTTTGGGACTTAATTTCTTCTTTACTGTCTCAGAAGCGTGTACAGCTTTGAGTAGCTAAAACTTTTGCATCCCTTTTTTAAATACCTCCCGTGCAAAACCAAAACAGGTGGATATCGTCGAGAACTGGAATACACTTTATCTGCCTGAGCTGCAAAGGCTTGGTGGGAGGGGACGGCCCTTGCGAATCCTGTGCGAAAACCGCGCGCTAAGGAACAGGGACCACGCCGGAGGACCTGCAGAGGAACCTCAGCCCCCGGGGAAGCGGCTCCTGGCGGTCTCCCCCTCTGGGGGCCGCGCCTCTCCGCTCTCCCCCTGCGCTGCACGGCCCGGCCATCGCCACCGGCCGGGGCTCGGCTCGGCTCGGCACGCCCATCACCGCCCCACCGGAGAAGGGAGGACCCTCGCTGCTTTCCAACGCTGATTGGGCAAAACGGGCAAAACCCGCTCCCACATCCACAGCGGCACCTGACTCCGGCCGTGCCGGGCCGGTGGGTGTGACCGGGACGGAACGGAGCGGCGGCGGCACTGCGGCCCAGCAAGGCGGCGGCTCCAGCCCCGGTGGGACCGCGGTCGGTGCTGCCCCAGCTCGGGGCTCGCTGCGGGCGGAGGGGGCCGCGGGAAGGGCCGGGGGGTTCTGGCGAGTTCCTGGTGCCGGCTTCCCCCGTGTGCCCCCTGCGCTGGGATCGCAGCCGAGGGAGCGGCTGCCCGCGCTCTCCTCCTTGCCCGGATGGCCGGCATGGAGCCGGTGCCGCGGCAGCGATGGCTCATCGCGGCTGCTCTCGCTAGGACGGAGGCGGCTGCTCCGTGCCCGGGACCGTTCCCGCCCGTGCGGCACCGGGCTCGGGGC